>JARKIA010000256.1:0-243258 GCA_029289565.1 Mycena galericulata
GGAGTGGTACCACTTCCAGTGGCTTTCATGGCGTCTGGATACAAGTTTTAAGCAAAAAGGAAATCCACCGAGTCCAGTTCCACGCACTCTGTGAAAGCTACAGACCGCATGAGCTCCACGACGGTTATCGACTGGCGGGAGATGGCGGTAGCATCGATAACGGCAATTTCAACATCGTGCTTCACACCGAAATGATAGCGTCGTAGAGCTTCCCATATCGCCCACATAAAGCTGAAGGAAGCGGAGATATAAGGAGACGTGTGACGAGTCGTCGTCCAGTCCATGTGTCGGATCACATCTGAGTAAGTTGCAAGTGGGGGATCCAAGCTCTGGCGACGGACATCCGACGTATGACTTCCTTCAAATGGTAAAGCCGTGAACGGGTCTCGGGAAGCCCTCGGGGTATGCAGCCTGAATAGGAAGGGATTTTTTTCGACGAGAGTTTTGAATTCTGTTTCAGGACCGAAGCCGTATTGGGGCAGATATTCAGGGAGGCGAGAATCGCTTGACATGATGGAAGTAGCTGGTCTTGTCGGTTCTGCAAGCGCTATAAGTGTATCTGCTCACACTCCGCATGGGAAGGGTGAGCATGACCACCAGCACCACAACATGCTGGAGCAACGTTGAAGCCGCGCTGCTGAAAGCTGCGGAGCAGACTGTCAATTGGCCGGAGGAAGGGTGATAGTAGATGATCGATGAGCGGAAAACAGATCAACGTGGATCAAGGAGATGGTCTGAGTGCGCATCGCAATCCTAGAGCGTGATGGTTATGGTTGAGAAGGTTGTCGCACGTGATGTGATCCTGTGCAGTCGAAGCCGAAGTTACTACGTGACGCAGATCTTTCGACAACTATACTAACCTGGTTTTCTCAAGATTCTCTACGTGAACTTACTTGGATACATGAATCAGAACGGTCTGATTTTTGGGACCTGAGGTCCTATAGGAACGATGAAACTGGAGCTCGTTACTCCGAGTCGTACCTCCGTCGATTGAGACTCAACGTCGCCGTTACGTCGGACGCCTTCTCGCCAATCCGTCGTCGGACTCAGACCTCTGACAACAGCCCATGTCATCAATGAATCTTCAATTCAACTGTTTGAATGTTTCCTCGACCCTCTCAGATCTCGAGACTCCAAGGATCCTCCTCAATTGGTTATCACTGCGATATTCAGTCGATAATTCACGCATCTATCGGACATCAGTCTTCACAGGCGTCGAGGCCTGGATACCCTTCATCCCATTTACACGACCCGGATATTTCGGAATTCAAAGCCTACTACTTCACACGACACCCGCACCCGGTCTTTTTTGGAAACACCGCACCTGTTCCAGTGAAAACTGTTCCAATGCTTCCTTAATCCTCGACATTTTTATCGCTAGGACATCTGGTGTGTTTCCAGATCTCATATGTGCCTCACTCGAGTTAACACCGATCCGGATCTTCTGCCTGACTGAACCTGAAGAGCGGCGAATCACTCGATTCTCAATTCAAAGATGTACTCAATCAGCGGATGCACCGAGTTTTAAACGCCAACAGACGCGTCGACAAATCCCGCGGGCTTGACTTGCACGCCTCGGTAACAGAATTTATTCCTTTCGCCCTCATCGTCAACATGCAATACGACTGGCGACCTGCTCAGATGTTCGTTTGTATTTCGTATCTCGACATTGGTAACTAGTCCCCAACTAGGTCAAACGAGAAGGATACGGAGAATGGGGCGAATCTAGACCTCTCGGCCATCGGAGAGCCTCGAAAATTTCCCTGAATTAGTTGGTCGAAAAACGCATGGGGATTTATTCCACCCTGTCTTCAGCCCCGGACGGTATGTTTTCCCGAATTTCAAGATGGTTGACTAAGAACGGACTCTGAAGTCCGTTGTCCCAACACGACTCCGCAGATGCCTTGAGGCTCGGGTGCGATTCAATTCCCTGGTGCTCATTTATGGCTCTAGCTAATGTAAAGGCCGCCTTCAATCTGTTTCGAATAGCTTCCATTAAATTTCGCAGTCGAGTTAAAGCGGCCGCTGATCTCATAACAGTTAATCCGTCTTAATCGGTACGGTGTCCTGTCGACCAAGGTCGACACTGTACTGCGCCCACTCTTTCTTTTGAAAATTGCCACAACTCGCAAGAGACTTGACGGCCGGCTCATCGAATAAAAGTTAAGGAGACTCGAGCGCATTTAGTGCTTTGGATATATACGCGATTGTACACTTGTTCAGTTCTAACTATGAGTCCCTACTGGAAGAGGCTAAATGATCCATAGTGTCCAACCCGGGGTTGGGTGTCGCCGATTTGTGTCGGCCATTGGTTGTTTACAAAGCTTGCTCCATCACGAATATATCGCTGCGGGTAATTCCTCTTGACTCCCTCGCGAATTCCATTGAAAAGCGGACACTACTGGATATCTAGGCGTCCTGGGGCGACGACATAAAAAGGCAGGCTTGAATTACACTTGAAATGTCGAAGCATCCTCATGTTCCAACCCTTCGACAACGCGTCTCAATTTTACCCGGGTCTTATCGTATGGTGCGACCCCAACTGCTACGAAATGGATATCTCGACACTCGCGCCTGAAGAGCCCTACGACCGTAAAAAAGCCAGAGAGCTCCGGCCATGCCTCGTCGTCGCCGTGGACTACCCTAGTCAATGCTTCCAAGTTGCTCGGCTCTGTGCGACCAAGGTTAGCTACGATGTAGAAGTTCAACCCGACCACCCCCGCTGACCGAATGTCCACAGCCCACGGACGCTCGACGATGGGTGCGGATCGACAGCCCACCGCCCATAAGATGGCGGCTCAGCGATGCCTGGATCTGGGTTGGGACGCCGCCTACCGTTGCGATGGTGTTCAACAATCCCAAGGTGATGCACCGTGCGTAAATTCGCCCTCACAATGTACCCACCCATTCTGATCTCCGTATTTCATCAGCGCACAAGGACACAAACTACACTGAGAATCCCGTCGCCTCCACGAATCTTCAGAACTATTGGATCCACCGCCAAAACTATATCACCCGGCGCCAAATGGGTGGTAGGTGTACAGCCCAGCTTCGAGTTAAGTCCCGGAACTGATGGAGTGACCTAGGCAGTGCTACTACCCAAGGCCGCACTAGTTTGAGTTCCATGGCCTCTCACAGCAATCCCAGATACGCAATGAATCCGAACCCAGTGTATCATACGCCTCAGGCGGCATCAGGCCAATACAACAATTTCAATCAACTGCCCTCACCCAGCGTCGCAGGCAACACTATATACTCATCCGCTTCCGGGAATATTGCGATGAATACACCTTCCTTCAGTACTCTCTCAGCACAACCGGTAGTCGTTCCTGCAGGCTTCAGCGAAACGAACCCGAACTCCCCGGGCTGGTGGCGAAACCCCGAAACAGGCTGGTTCTGGCATGCCAGTCGTGGACTCCTTCCCCCTGATTCGAGGAGATGACTGAATCACGGAACGGCCAGTGGTTCGGGTCATACTGCGCGGGATTCCCGCAGTCTCCCCCCAAAAGAAACTGTCCCGTAACTGTATCCGTAGTCTGTACTTGGTTAGATTTACTTTGATGGAATAAAAACTTCGGTGAATGTTAAAATCCCCGAAGATAAGTACCATACAGCCTTCATGGTCGCACTGGGGATTAAATTAGCGACATATCGAATCGTCGGTAGGGCTCTGTTTTTTTATGCCGGTTTATAAACGGGTGTTTATAAACCCAGTTTTAAAATCGGTGGGCCTGAGAGCCTGTTTCTAATTCAATGTGGCAATGCTTTATCGTGGTAAGTTGGCTCCAAGTCGACATAAAATTTGGACTAATGATCATACTTCCAGATGCGGTGCCGGAGCCACTAATCAGTTTGACCCTCGATAATAGGGCCAAATCCTTCGAGGTTGAGTTGACATCACCTTTTGCGGTTTCCTTGCGCAATTACCTCTTACAAAAGTTCAAATGGGGTCATGGCTCAACTGGGAGAGCAACGGACTGAAGTTGAAAATTAAGGTTCAGATGAGGTGATTTGGTCGCTCAAGGCCTCCAGAAACCGGCGGGCCGAAATTTGCCGAAATTTGGCCGAAACACTGGGTTTCAGGGTTCCTCCGGCCAGTGTATACAAACAACCCGTTTATAAACGGTAAAAAACTGTTTATGATAGGCTGTGGAATTATAAACAGAGCCCTAAACCGTCGGGTACCAGGACGTGTGCCGAACGGCCACAGTCTGCCGCCATCACTCAGCATAGCTCCGTCGTATAGCGACGTAGCTCGGCAGGGCCCATTTACCTGTGCCGCCGAGCTGTCTGAACGTAGTGACTGTTGCTGCATCGACAGATGTAGAGGAATAGAGAGAACCCCCCAAGCTTTGGTCATGACACGATGAATTTCTCCGTAACAAACTGCTGCACTACATATCGCCCTTTGGAAATAAAACCTGAATGAAAGCGGGCGTTAAATTGGACCTTCTGAACATGGGCATTAGTCATGCTGGTCTGGTAAAATAAAGGGCTAGCTTACAAGCATTTGCGCCAAGCTCTACATCAATCAGCTCACATTTCAAGATTCCCATCTCGTCCAGGTCGCGGAGTCCACGTTTCATGCCATCCACCAGAGTTTTAACGCCATTGTCAGGGTCTGGAAACAGCCACATAATTTCCAGTTTCAAGTTGGCGAGCATGGGAAACTGTGCCCGGGTGAGAGCACTGCCCAGCGGCTCCCAGTCGATTGGTGGTTGTAGGAGGGAGATGAGGTCTTCAGATACACTGAGCTGCACTCTGAGTACCAAGTCAGTGAGGGTACTGGGATGTTGGTGCAACTTCAAGAGGCCTGCGAGCCAGGGAACCATAGTATTTGAGAAATCGGCTCGCAGTGTAAAGTTCAATTCAAGAATCCGAAGTTTCGTCATATTGGTTAGAGAGAATAATTCTGTCGATGGTTGAGCCGAAGCTGCACAATACAAATAAACCCGAGAGTCAATGGATTAAACCAGAGAGACTCACAATCGGCATGCACCCCTAGGCGGCCTAGGCCCAGGATAAGCGTTTCGAGAGTAGACGTAGAAGCTCCTACGATTTTCTGCAAGTGCCACGTTGTTTCGGGCTCCCACTCAAGGTCTAGATGGTGCAGCCGGGGAAGAAGCTCTCCCTCACCCAGCCACTGGAAAATCCCGTCGAGACTCGTGCGGGATAGACAGAAGTGGCATTCAGTCAGTCCCAGAAGACCGCCCGTGAGTCCTTTCCTGTCGCTGAGGGAAGGGATAGAAATGCCCGTTAACCTCAAATCCGTCAAAGCAGACGAAGCGAGGAGTGAGGAGAACTCCGTCGCGTCTTCAAAAACTCCCAGGTTGAGGAGCTCCAGGGAGATGAGGTTCGTCTGTTGGCACACTCCACATATTGCCCTCCTAAGCTCGTTGGGCAGATCGCACCAATCAAAGATGGGTTCGTACGCTTCAAACGACAAGGCCGTAAGGCAGGGAAGCATCCATAACAGTTGCACCAAACTGGGGGAGTTGAAGACCCAGCGGCCAGGCATAGCGGACTCCTCCTCCCCACCTTCAGCGAGCAGGAGGCTGCGGACATATCGACTGATGTGGGGAGATTGGACGAAGACTTGATGCAGAGCCCGAGCGCGGTAATCTGGGTCTGATGCATTTTCATGTGGGAGGAGCTCGACGCGCGCGAAGATACAAGCCTGAGAGCATCGGAGGAATCCTCGACAGACGAGGGCGCACGAACGGAGTGTGGGGTTATCTGCTCCATTCTCGTGTATCACCTTGTCGATGAGTTCCTGAGGAAAACGAGATACGATCGATGTCGAGTTCATGGCGCTAGGACAGTGAGTTTGGTCGGATTAAGTCTCGCATTTTCAACGGCACGTACGGAGAAAAAACAATCGTTACTCCCACACGGAAGAAAACGAAAATTACACAAAGCAGCTTAGAACCGCCAGTCGGGAGATATAAGAATCGCAGGAGCTGGCCAGGAAAGACTCGAGAAGGATGGCCTCTCAGTGAAAACGAAGTTGGAATTGATCTGATAAGCGAAAGCGATGATGGTGGGAGGAAGCAAAACACGACAGTCACGCAGATTTGACTGCGCCGTCACGGTCCAAGGTCGACCTTTACGTCCCACGCTTCAAGTTATCAGCCTCGCAAGCCATCGGAAGGCCACCAGAAAGAGATTGAATCTGGACCGACTGGGAGTCGATGTCTCCTACATCTACGATCGATCGAGTGATCAACGAATATTAATCCGTCTCAGGCTTAGGTTCACCTCGTCCGCCATGCATTCCGTGTTAGTATTTGCCTCGGCCAAACTCTTCCACAAAGTTCAATAAATTCTTACTGCAGCCAAAACTCAGAACTGCTGCGAGCGCCTCTACGAAGTTCAATCCCATTCGCCACACCTTCTCGCTATATCACCTATCTCAATATTTGGAGCAAGGCTCATTCCGGAATGTATGCGGCCAATTCCCTACTTTTGATACATACTATTCTATTCCCGCTCCTGCTTTGCTATGTCAGCGATGCCTTTGTCTCCCGGTTCCTAAGCCGCCATGGAGGACCTCTGACAGACGCTCACCAGATTGGAACTGTAATTCACAGGGACCCTCCCGGAGACATAACTCGTTTCTTCGCCTTCTTTGAAGGATTTACACCTGTGGGATGACAATGTCCTCACGGACGACGCTTATCGAGTTTCCTGAATCCGTGTTCAGCGCCCGCCGCCATCTAGATGAGGCTTCAGTGCATCATGACGGTAGAAACCAAGAAAAACCACTGAGACTTATTTTTATGACCGGCTGTCTTTGGCGCTCAAAGGCTTCTCCGAGTCGGTTGGTTTTCCTTTCGTTTTCAACCCACATAGGGGCTCGTCCCGTTTCGGTTGCGTGAGGCATGTCACGCCGTTATTGCGTCACTCCTCGCGCTGTGCAGTCTCCACGCTTTGCTCGTCCTAGGGAGCCACTGTACGCTAGTTTCACCCCAATTTACCTTCCAACTTGACCAAAACTCAGGATCCTCTTTGAAAGAAATCAGCAGCATGCATCTCACCCCAGAGGCCGCCGCGGCGGCAGCCTCGCAGTCGGAGAGAGAGCCTCTGCAGCCGCAAGAGCTGAAGAGATGGATGTCAGAACAAGAGCAGAGAGACGGGCAGATGTTGGCTGAGATTACCGGTACTCACTTTGATCTCGCTCTCAGCATCCTGCGCAAGCACAATAACAACATGGACAAGGCGGCGGATGCCCTGCTAAATGGCGCTACCGACGACCCGGCAGATCGTCAACGCGACGCCGATATTGCGAGCATTAAGGAGAACTTTAGCCATCTCTTTCCGGACAAGAGTGGGGTCGAAAACCGCGATATCATTGATCTCACGGGCGACGACGACCCGCCAGCCGACGCACGGTTCCGCGCCACTACTCGCTCGCCGGATCCCAGCTGGCAGATGGTCCGCACGACTCAGACGGACGTCAAATCGGCGGACGACGAGCTCAACGATGTCATTCAAGCCAGCTATAACGATTTTGCCGCAGACGAGTCGGATAGTATTCCACCCGAGGAGATGGTCATGCGGGAGGGCGGCAGGTACGTGGTCTCAAATCTCGGAGCAGCTTTCTATATTTTAATTGTTTCTCCTCGGAAAGGCCCATCGCGTTGCGCGCAGACGTGGCGGCAAAGGCGTACGCAGCCTTGGTACGCGCACTCCTGAGCACTACTTTCCAATGATCTCAAGGATCCCTGCAGGTCATACAAGGCCTTTTTCACGTACCTCAAGTTCGCCAACGAGTTTCGGAACTACGTCTCCATCGCGTCGATGGCGACCCCCCCAGATCCAACCCTGGTGCGTCGAGATCTATCCCAGACCGAACTACGGAACTGAGCGTACCTCAGGTTGGGTGATCTGGAACCTGATCGAAATGTTCACCGCTTTGGACCTGGCCGAGATCAGCATCTTTCTCGACATAGACTTGCTCGCATCATTGGAGACGGAGCCCCTCACGCAAAAAGACTCTGTGGGGAACTTATCTAAACGTAGGTTCCAGAAATTTACCGTTAAATTATACGTGTTGATTTTACCTCCCAGAATTCCTGGAACGAGTTGCGATTATTCTGCAGAGCGAGATCGACCTCCAACAGGGCGAACCAGGGCCGTAAGTAGCGTGCTGGGATATTCTTCCTCAAAAAATCATCGTCTCGTACTATAGGAACAGCAACCGCCTCTTCCACTTTACATACTGCCGTGTACACTGTCCCGTGACGGGCCCGCCGGAGACGGTGTACGAACCCGATCTCGGGCACGTCGTGCAGCTGGACATCGACCCCTCGTCGCCGTCCCAGGCCAACGACCTCGTCGCGCGGCTTTCCCAGACACTCAATACATACAATGAGGACGGTTCGTCTGATCACCAACTGATCCTCCAACCTTCGGAGATGGTGACGTTCGAGATCTCCGTCATGCCGAGCTCGTCGACGGCGTCGTCGTCCCCTGAACCCTTTGTGTTCCCGAAGACCATCTACATGGACGAGTTTTTGGCGGCCAACTTGGACCTCGCGAACGAAACCCGCGTGTCGCAGCGTCTAATTCAGATAGAGATCGAGACACTCGCGGAGAAGAAGAAGAACATCGCGCGCTTCGACGTATGTCGTCGATTTTGCCGTCTTGAATTGTTCATCTTGACGGATTTGCTGTTTTTAGGGCCTTGATACGTTCGAGAATTTCCGCGGCGCGATCGAGTATTACGAAAATGTCGCGCAGCGCGACACACCTGAGCGGCTGGCCTCCCTCAAAACCATGACCACAAAGCTCCGGAGCACGCTGCAGAAGCTCGAGGCCGATGTCGAAGGTTGGTTTCGTCTTTGTGTGCACGTACCTGATTATCCATCGATACGCTGCAGAGATCGACCGAAAGATCGCAAGTCTCCAGGCCGAGCTCGACGGCCTGTTTGCCGACCCTGAACTCCAGTCTCATCCGGTATGCACATCCGTTCGTTGAATATCGAGGAGCATTACTGATTCATCTGATGATAGTATGACCTACGCGCAGTGCTCGTACACACCGGGCTCCCCGGCCGCAAGCACATCTATTCGTATGTCTACGACAAGGGCAGTTGGTGGAAGACCGTCGACTACACGGTGACCGAAGTACGTTGCATTCTATCATCCCATGCACCCATGTTCGTTGTTGACCGGAGCGTTAGGTCACCGAGGACCTCGTCATGTCGGATCCTGCGGGGCTGCACCTCGGCGCGGGGCCGTACATGCTGATGTACAGCTGCAGGCAGACGGACGCCGAGATGGCGGCGCCGCTCAAGTGGCCTTCTTTGTTCGCGGTGCGTTTTGGTTTTCCCTTTCGGGTGGCGCATATGTAACGCGCAGCAGGATAACGTCGTATCGAACAGTGAGTTGTTCGCCCAGTCTATCCAGGAAGAAGCGAGGAAGGCGGTGGTGAGTACGCCAGCTGGAGGCGCGGGGAAACGGAGGAGCGTGACGCTTGACCCGGATGCGATGGATACTACTTAGTGCTTGGGAGTCGGAGTTTTGGTCAAGGAGATGTTGCTAATCTTTTTGCTTTTCAAAGTTGTCTTGGTTGATTTGACCCCTAATACTATTTTGACAATGAGGGGACATGTGATTGCGGAGCGGAGATCCATAAGTTAGATAACCACCACCATGTCCAGACAAGATTTCAAGGTCACCACCGTAGAGGACTGGGCTCGGTCTGATCATTACCACAACTCGTTCTTGCACACCGAGGACGAAATCCTCGATGCCACCCTCAAGAACAACACCGCAAATGGGTTGCCGGAAATCGCGGTGAGCGCTGCGCAGGGCAAATTTCTGAATCTCCTGGCGTCTTCCATTGGTGCGAAGAGGATCCTCGAAGTCGGAACTCTGGGCGGGTACTTTGATTTCTCTCCGCGATGGAGTCCTGGCCGCTGGCTGACCGAATTTGAGATATTCTACTATATGGCTCGCGCGCGCACTCCCCGCCGATGGAGAGCTTACGACACTCGAAGTGGAAGAGAAACATGCAAAGGCAAGTCGGACACGCCTGTACATATTCATTGAATTTAAGTATAGTCCTCCAACTTCACGCCCCAGGTCGCCCAACAGAACATTGACCGCGCCGGTCTCACGTCCAAGGTCAAAATAATCCTGGGGCCCGCCCATCAGTCGATGCTCCAAATGCATCCCGAGACCCCATTCGACTTTATTTTCATCGACGCAGACAAGCCGGGGAACACAAACTATTTCAAGGAAGCCAAGCGCCTGGTCCGCAAGGGCGGCGTCATCGTATGTCGCGTTGGCTTCGCTCGTGAGTGCTGATGTGACTTTGGAATGACTCGGAATCTAGATTGTGGACAACGTCGTGCGCTACGGGCGGGTCGCCGACCCTAGTTACACAGACAAGAACGTCGAGGGTGTGAGGGCGCTCTTGCAAGCGGTCAAGGGCGACACAGAGGTCGACGCGACCTCGATCGGCACCGTTGGCGACAAGGGATACGATGGATTCATGTATGCCATAAGGAAGTGACTCTTAGAATCATCAGAACATCCAGAGACAAATCAAAGACGACACCTTGAAGATCATGATATACGCGTTGGCGTCCGTAGATCTTGACGGGACCAAGGCCACCCAAAATACGCGTCGGCATCTCTATATTTTTTAAAAAAGGACACGTCTTCGATCACCCTGCTTCTGGCGAGCGCCTTTGTTTAAAGGTTGATAAAAAGTCGAGTAGTAGACAAGAATGAAAGATGTTTGCGCGTGTTGGGAAGGGAAGCCGTCAGCTTCCCGCTCCCGCGATTTTCAAAAGAATGTCGTCAATCATACACAGTTTACTGTATACGGTATACGGTACACGGAGAGTGCGAAGGGCTAAAAAGCGCGCTCGAAGGGTATCTGTGGGAGCGGGCGTGCGTAGCTGGGCGGCGGGGTCGGCGGGAAACTCTCCGACGCGAAGGTTTTGAAGGTGGGTGGGCGGGAGAGGGCGCGCGAGTGAGCGGTGCCCGGGGTATCAGCATTGGACGACGGCCCCGGGCCACGTTTACGTTTTGGCGAAGGCGCCGGCATGATGGTCTCATCCGCGAAGGTCTTGAAGGTGGGGGCGCGGGAGAGCGAGCGGGCGGTGGGGTCGGTCACTGGGATATGGACATCGGCGGCGTGGGACGACGGGCCCAAACCACGTTTACGCTTTGGTGACGGGGCCGGCGGGAGCGACCGCGAGTTTCGCGCCTGCCAGTGCGGAGGAGGCACCCATGCGGGAGCAGGGGCGCGTCTTTCTAGTCCCGCTTGCTTTCCCTCCTCGTCCACACCAGCCCTCGCTCCGAAGGCATACCCGTCGTGCGAGTGCATCGCAGAGCCCGGGCTGGGGATTCCTTGGACGCCGATGTCCAACACGGCCCCGTCATCCGCGCCCACTCTGAAAGGGTGCGTTTCAAAGCCGGTCCGAGAGAGCGCGCCCGGGCTGGGGGGTCCTAGGATATCCGACGCGGCCCCCACTCCCAAGAGGTGCGCTTCGGAGCCCCAGGGGGAGGCGGGCGGGGCGCCAGTGCTGGGGGTCTCTTGCATGTCCAACCCCGCCGACCGCGTTGCGACTGTGAGGTACTGCCAGTCCACGTCCCTGTCCCCGTCCCCGCCCTCGTCCTTCGCCTGCTCCTCCCGCTCCCGCATCTCCCTCAGGCGGCGGCGGCGGCGACGGC
This sequence comes from Mycena galericulata, assembly GCA_029289565.1. Classification (NCBI taxonomy): domain Eukaryota; kingdom Fungi; phylum Basidiomycota; class Agaricomycetes; order Agaricales; family Mycenaceae; genus Mycena; species Mycena galericulata. Next base: position 11,692 of record JARKIA010000256.1, read on the forward strand.
ACATGACGACGGAGATCACAGCGATGAGGAGCAGAAGGAGGAGGGAGCCGAGCGTCGCGGCTAGGACGGTAGTGTGCTTCGAGCGAGTATTGGTGGATGACGCTGCTGCGGATGCGGGTGCAGATGTGGGCGGGGGTGAGAGTGAAAGAGAAGAGGAGGGCAGGGAGGAAGAGGGCAGGAAGGAGGGAGAGGAAGAGGAAGAGTCTAGCGAGGTGGTGAGCTGTTCGAAGGGAGCGCTGGAGGCCGGGGTCGTGCTCGGCGTGCTACTCGTCGAAAGGGTGGATACTGTTTTCGGGGGGCTGGAGGGGAAGGGGGAGGAGTGCGTAGACGGGGGCGAGGACGGAGAGGACGGAGGCGGTGTGCTGGATGCGCTCGAGGATGAAGGTAACAGCGCCGATAACACCGCCGATAACACCGCCGATATAGGAGTCTGCTGCGTCGTGGTTGACGTAGTGGTACCATTGCTGAGAGTGGTGCCGGCGGCGGTGGGGATCTGCACGTTCAGGGTGGGTATCACCGGGGCGGGCAAAACCGGGGTGGGTAAACCAATGCCCTGCCCTTGACGAGCGAAGAGTAGGCGTCTGGATACGGCACTTTCGATGCAGATTCCCAAACTAATGAAGCGATGTTACTGACCCTAATTCGATACCAAACTCCGGCGGCCCATTTATCGCACTAGGAAGAACGGGAAGCATCACTGGGATCTCTCCGGGACGCTCTCGTGCATGTGTAGTAGGACCTGGTGTTGCGAGTCTAGTGCGACGAGTAAGAGGAGAGTGGGGGTATCACAAGGAAAACGTACATCTCCGAGGGTCGAACAGATATGCGTGGAGGATGTCCGTGGTAGCGAGACTCGCAAGGTAAAGAGCGGCTTGGGTGAGACGAAAGAGAGGAGAGGATGGATAGCGCGTGGGCGAAAGAGAGCACTCCGGAGGCGGGAGCCAACAGTCGAGATGATCAGAGAGCGGAGACGAAGGGTGACACAAGTAATAGACAAGAGAAGCCATGGAGATCATCATTGACATGATACACGCCGTCCAACTTCCGTCCGTCTGTGGCTCATGATGCTGACGGGGAGTGGAGATAGCATCCAAAATAAAAAAAAGGAGGCCGTTGCCATCATCTCTTTTTGATGAGTCGCAGTGAACGGAATGCACTATTCGAAGCGCGCAAGCATGGGCAGAGTGTTTGCAGAACCGTTGCGCGGAGGGTGTAGACAGTGTTTTCGCCAGCTCCCAGGGAGTGGAGAATCCTAGGATTCAATCACCAAGCCTGGAGTTCTATCTGCCAATTGCCAAGTGCGCCGTTCAGTCGCCGCTGGATTAGACATGTGTGCGATTGCATTCTGGGCTGTGGATATCCAAAGATCCCGGACACAGCGGTGTGCGGCCACTTGAGCAGACCCGCAAAGACAGTTGATGTCCACTTGTGTTCGATGCAGTCTTTCGTGGCAGACAAGATCGAATAAAATGATTCGAGCCGAGAGGTCAAACTTCGAGGATCCCCCGCTTTGAGATTTTTGTCTCCATTCTTCGGTGCATTCGAGGAGGGAATGATATGGAATTGTACAGACATGAATCTTGCACAAAGACAGCTCGAAGACGAGATGGAGGTTGGAGAAGGTGTTACTGTCACGATGTGACGCGCGCGAAATCTCCCTCGATGCAATGGAGGGCTTCAGTTTTCACTCTCACCGGACCCAGCTCGTTGCGACGGCCGTAGCAGCTTCCGCGACCACCGCTGCGTTGATTTCACTTTACAACTCGCTTTCAAAGCGTTCTCGTCGGCGGGACTTGAATCAAGATATCCTGCGGTCTATAACTTCCTCGGCTGGGGGCGGGAAGGCCTTGTTCGATGGCAAACCTCTAGCTAATAATCCAAAACCCAAAAGCGAACGCGGAAATGCAAAAGAACGGGAATACGACGAAGACTTGATTCGGGAGCAGTTGGCGCGGAACTATGCATTTTTCGGCGACGAAGCAATGGCCAAGATTCGCGGGGGGAGCGTGGTCGTTGTCGGCTGCGGCGGCGTGGGGAGTTGGGCCGCCGTGATGCTCGTCCGTTCGTAAGTTTTCGCGCAATTCGAGTACACCTTCAATTCATATGTATATATGCACAGTGGCGTCTCGAAAATCCGGCTAGTCGACTTCGACTACGTGACGCTCTCCTCGCTCAATCGCCACGCGACCGCCGCCCTCCCGGACGTCGGCACGCCCAAGGTCAAGTGCGTCGAGCGCGCGTTGCGGGAGATTGCCCGTTGGGTGGAGGTCGATGCTCGGGTCGAGCTGTGGCGCAAAGAGGATGGCGTGAAGCTGCTCGAGGGCGCGGATTGGGTGGTAGGTAAGGTGGGCTTCCACCTCCCGAGCGTACGGTCCCCCTTACGCGCGCCGAGCTTGTAGATGCAATCGACAACATCCAGACCAAGGTCGACCTGCTGAAGCACTGCTACGACAACAAGATCAAGGTGTGCTTCTTCATATTGGTATCTACATACGCGCCGCTGACGGAAAATGCACAGGTCTTCTCCTCCATGGGCGCGGGCGCGAAATGCGACCCCACGCGCATCCAAATCAGCGACATCGCAAGCACGGTGTACGATCCCCTCGCGCGCGCCGTCCGGCGGCGCCTTCGTCTGCTCGGCGTCCCCTCCGGCATCCCCGTCGTCTACTCCACCGAGGTCCCCTCCCCCGAGCTCGGCCTCCTCCCGCTCCCCGAAGACGAGTTCCAGAAGGGCAAAGTGCACGAGCTGGGCGTCTTCGACGACTTCCGCGTGCGCATCCTCCCCGTGCTGGGCCCGCTCCCAAGCATCTTTGGCTTGCACATCGCGACCTACATCTTGTGCGAGATGGGGGGCAAGCCGATCCCGAGCCCGCTGCCGGTGAAGAATCGGCGCAAGCTGTATGAGCGGCTGCAGCGCGATTTGCTTGTGCGCGAGAGCAAGCGCGCGGGGGTGCAGGTGAAGTACGCCCTTCTTCCTGCGCGTCCTTGATACAACGACTGACGATAATGCACCCACAGCCGCCTGCCGCTCTCACTCACGGACGTCGAGCTGATCGTCGACGACCTGCACCGTGGCGGGCGCTCCGTCCTCCCGCCGCACGCTGTCCCCGCGCAGGCGACGCTCGTGCGGTGGGACGCCGACGAACCGCTGACAGTCGGGAACTGTGTGCTGATGGAGCGCGCGGATGCGGAGCGGCATGAGAGGGAGGGGCGGGCGGGTGAAAATGGAGGAAGAGGGAAGACGGGGGCGGAGATCTGGGGCGAGGAGGCGGAGAAAGTCGTGCAGAGGAGGAAGGAGGAGGCAAGGAGGGTGGGTGAGTGGGTTATGTAGATTTTCAGATTACATACCATACACGACGGAGGAAAAGGAATAGAAATAATACACTCATCTCATCCCGAGTCCGCAAGCGGCCTTCGAGAATGGGTACAGCTTGATTGGTAAGCACGCGCCCGCTTCTTTTGCTTTTCCCTTGTTGTCGTCTAGATCTTGTCTTCTGACCGCGACTCCGTCGGTCTAGCGCCGCAGATGATTATCTCTTCGAATTACTGGTGGGCGGCTGACCCGCTGGGATTATATTTTATCCAGACTGAGACTCACTCTGCCGCAAACTTGCACTGGAATTCCTTGGCCGCTGTCTCCTCACGGGACGCCTCGATGAAATGCACGTCCTCCCTCTTAATAATGCCCCTGGACTATCTATCTACTCGGGCCTGCTGACCCTCGGAACAATGGAGATTTCTGGAGATTTCATTCTGACGGGTCAGGCTTTAGACACGAGACACCGCCATTCGAAATTCTTTCTCTCAGTGCGAATCCTCACCGCATCTGCTGACCGGAAAAATGCGTTCCTTGCTCCCGCGCTGTCCTCCGTGTTATATATAAATCGGTCGAGGCGGGCACAGCGGCACCCCGCGTCCGAGGCGATTTCATTGATCTCATTCTCTGCGCTCACTGTCACTGAACCCCAACTCCAACTTTCCAGCGATAATCATCATGTCGAAGATGCGCGCAGTGGTGTACGACAAGCCGTTCAGCGTCTCCGTGCAAGAGGTCGACAAGCCCAAGATCCTCCATCCGGATGACATCATCGTCCGAGGTACGTTCCCTGAGCTTGAAACGGAATGGAACGCGCGCTGATAAACGGCGCGCGGCGCAGTCACGACATCGTGCATCTGTGGGAGGTAAATTCTACGATTTTTTCGCGGAAATCTGGGCGGGCGCTGAGGTTGAGGTATCGCCAGCGACTTGCACATGTACGAAGGCCGCACGGCGGCGCAGGCGGGTATCGTATTCGGGCACGAAAAGTACGGCCAAGTTCATCTCCCGTGCTGCATTCAACGTTGACTGATAATTTACAGCATGGGCATAGTCGATGTTCGCCCTCCGTGATATCTCTCCTGATTTATCCTCGTACTGACTCATCATCAGGAAGTCGGCGGCGGCGTGACTGTACGTGCTTTCCTTTCCTTAACAGCGGAGGAATGATAGCCAACGGATAACGATACATGGCAGCTCCTGAAGAAGGGCGATCGCGTAGTAATGCCGTTTAACGTCGCGTGCGGGCGCTGCCTCAACTGCGAGGAGGGCAAGTCGGCGTTTTGCACCCTCGTTAACCCTGGATTCGTGAGTCGCTCCTCTTAATTCCAAAATTTCTCCATATAATTGACGCATCTCATCAGGCTGGAGGGTACGCGCTCACCCTTTTTTCCCGTGTCGTGAAATGCTGAGTGACTCGCATCTGCGATCCAGCGCCTACGGGTAAGCCCTCAAATGAATCTTCATTCTCCTCTCGTTGGCTTATACGCCTCACAGATACGTCGCAATGGGACCCTACCCCGGCGGCCAAGCGGTACTTACCTCCAACCCCTCAATTCACGATAAATCGCTGACACCTATCTATGAATACAGGAATACGTGCGCGTCCCCTTCGCGGATTTCAACGCCCTGATCCTACCCCCGGGGACGGAGCACGAGGAGGACTTTGCCCTGCTCGCGGATATCTTCCCTACCGTCAGCCCTCCCTCCCTCTGTTTTTTTGATACCTGGCTGATGTGCGGATGTGATGGAAGGGATGGCACGGCGTGCAGCTCTCCGTACGCGCTCTCTCTCTGCCTTGATGAAAATACATTGTTCATGGTTGTGGATTATGGCGTAGGGCTTCAAACCCGGCGAATCCATCGTCGTCTTCGGCGCGGGCCCCGTCGGGCTCATGGCGGCGTACTCCGCGGTCCTGCGCGGCGCGGCGGAGGTGTACGTCGTCGACCGCGTGCCCGAGCGCCTCGCCAAGGCGCAGGAGATCGGGTGCACGCCCATCGACTTCTCTGCGAGCGATCCGGTGGACCAGATCAAGAGGCTGCGCGGGGGGTGAGTGGTTTGTTCTCTCGTTCCATCATCATACTGGAGGGGAATGCATGCTGATGAGGAGGGGGTTGTAGGAAGGAGGTGGACCGCGGTGTTGATGGTGCGCTTTTTCTCTCTATGTATATATCGATCTGGACGCTGAGGGGATGACGGACGTTAGCTGTGGGGTATCAAGGTAGATTCGTCGCCTCCGCATTTGGGCGTTCGCTGATACTCATGCTGTGTCTGCGTAGCGACTACGGGCGACGGGAAGACCGAGCAGCCCAACGCCGTCATCGAGGCGCTCATCCGTGTCGTACGCCCCACCGGCGGGCTCGGCATCCCCGGGCTGTACGTTCCCTCCGACCCAGGCGCCCCGGATGCGGCGTCGGCCAAGTGAGCTTTAAATGAATCCCCCTCTACCAGCCTATAATTGACTGATATACGATGAAGGGGATACATGTCTTTCCCATTCGGTTCGTCCTTTCGCTTGGCTTGAAGGAGGAGTTGCGGGTACGACTGAATGTTCGCACTTATAGGCAAGCTGTTCGAGAAGGGCCTGTCGATCGGCACGGGCCAGTGTAACGTCAAGGTCCGCCCTCATCCACTCGTTCATTATTCAACCTGCATTGTTTTATTGAAACGCGTTGAACACAGGCATACAACCGCTACCTGCGCGACCTCATCATCAGTGGGCGTGCAAAGCCAGGTTTCGTGGTCTCGCACAATGTCTCTCTCGACGACGCGGCGGACGCGTATACCAAGTTCGATAAGCGGATCGATGGGTACACGAAGGTGCTGTTGCACCCGTGGGCAGGTTGATTGGATTCAAGTTCGCGGTGTGCATTGGGGAGCGGTGAGTGAGCAGCGAACATGTCGAAAATGAGGGCGTTTTCTTTTTGAAGTTATCGTGTATGTACAGTATGTATTATAAGTCGAGAAGAATGTGATGATGACCAGGTTCTAATTCTGACACTTTTGCCGTCTTGCTGGTCAGCAAAGCCCACCAGCTCGTTGATGGGGGTGTATTCCGCTTTGTGTCCTTGCCCTAGCATACCCAACCAGCGCTGAACATGAAGGGACAATTACTTAAAGTTGAACCAGTAAGTACGTGCGCGGTCTCGACCTAAAGCTTGTTTTCCTATTTTATTCAGGATCATTCTCTGCTTTCCATGCTTCTGAAAAGATCTCTGACTGTTTCACCACGCGTGGTACCGAGGTATGAATCAATTTTTACTGTAGCGTCTGTTTGGGCGCGCCGTTTCCGAAAGCGAAAGCGTTGAATCACGGCAATTGAGATAAATACCGGACCGGCTGCAACTGATCCGACGCTAACTTTTCTCCTTTCAACCTACCGGATCCTCCACAAAGCACTTTCTGTTGACTTTCTGTATGCGCGGTGTTTGGTCAACAGGATTGCCCTTTATGCGCATTACGGGAAGTGCTTACACCCACCGAATTCTCCACAGTACTGTATTGACAAAGACGGAATCCTCATCGAAAACGGTGCAAGATGCCGCCCCGAAGAGTCCGATGATCGTGAATAATCTCCATAATCACAAGTCAAAACACTGACGCGCTGACGCCGCACTCTCGTCTTCCACCCATGTTCCCTCCCCGCCCATGGCCACTTTCCGGCCTTTTGCTGAGCCTTTTCGAAGTGTCTCTAGTGCAGGCGAAACAAATCTCCGTTCCCCGACCATCGGACCCGTTCCTGGACCCCAAGGATGATCCTTACAACCCATTGAAATAATATATCCCACCCACGGCGAAGGCGAGATATTTACAATCCTTTGAATTCACAAGATACATTGCCTCCAACGTCTTGACCGCGATCGCTTTTTGTGAGCCACGCACCAGTACAGGCGACGAATACCAGCCTCTAATATTTTTTTAATGGATAGCGCTAGTCCTACTTGTGGCGTTCGCGCAGACCTGGCTGGTGCGCAAGTGGGGTTCCAAGTTCATGCTGTCGATGGTCATCGGGTGCTACACCTTCGCGTTCGGGATCGGAACGCGGTTTGGACTGCACCTGCATCCGGACTCCAAAGGTGCGCGCCTTTCGCTCGCTTGCCGTGGTCGGTTACCTCACTATTTGCGCACCTGCAGGGATATATATCGTCCAGTATCTCACGGTTGTACTTTCTCCGTCAGTGGCTCGTCCGTCCCCTTCGCACAAGACCCTTAATCGTCGTCCCCAGTTGCGCGTTCATCGCGGCAGAATACGTGCTGCTGGGAAGACTGGCGCGGTACCTGCAATGCGACCAACACTTGCTGGTGTCTCCCCGCCGGATCACCGTCGTGTTCGTCTCGTCCGACATAACCACCTTCTTAATCCAAGCAAGTATTCCTTGCTTCCTGAACTTGGTTCCCAACTTGACATCCTATTCACAGGCGGCGGGCGGCTCCATCTCCATCTCAAACACACTCAGCGTCGCTGAAAGTGCGTGGTTTTTCTTCCCGGCGCTCTGCATCTCTGACACGCCACCCCAGTCGGTGTCCATGTAAGATTCATCATCAACAGTCAAAATCGTAGCGTTAAGTAAGCTATCGATCCTTCCCTGTTTCAGATCTTCCTCGCGGGGCTCGTCCTCCAGCTCGCCTCCTTCCTCACCTTCACGCTCATCTTCATCGTCTTCATCCATCGCGTGCGCACCCGCGAGCCCGCGATCTGGGCTTCCTCCGCCTTCTCCGCCTTCTCCAACAACAAGTGGCGGTGGTTCAACGACTGGCACACACTGGCGGGCGCCATGGTGTTGAGTTTCCTAGGGATATTGGTCCGTCATAAATTCATTTTACCAATTCAACTACTTATTTAATGCGGAATTGATTCACCCTATACTACTAATACGCAGATTCGATCCGTCTACCGCGTCGCCGAGCTCGCGCAGGGGTACGACGGCCACCTCACGACGACGGAGGCGTTCTTCTACGGGCTCGGTGCGCACCTAATTCCCTCCTCGCTCTTGCTTGTGGTCACAAGACTCACTCACTCACTCACAAAAGACACTCTCCCCCTCTTCATCGCCATCTCCATCTACGTGCCCATCTGGCCCGGGCGGTATATCGGGGACGGGAGCCCACCGGGCCTCGAGGTAAAGGAACAACCTCCAAGTATAGATTCGCGGGTGGAGCAGAATGCGAAAGAGCTCGTGCCTAATTCGAAAGAGCTCGGGAGTACTTCGAAAGAGCTCGGGAGTAATTCGAAAGAGGTTGGAGTGGGTGCCTAGAGGAACTCTGCTTGGAACGAATTCAATCGAACTTTTGCGTCTAGACTAGACTAGATTATTATTACTGTACTTGTTTAAATTCTACTTAGATGTGCGCGCTCTACGTACCTTGCCTTACAGCTGCGGAATTCGAATCACTCCGCGGTTTGCGTGTTGCTTATTGGGACATGTCCGAGTCACCCGGAATCTTTTGGAGGGAGAACGTATGTACGCATGCACATGGAATTGCAGAGGAAGCACCTGTAGCGGCGGATATACGAGGTGGATTTTGAGGAGAATTTTAAGGGAAAGACCAGCAAGAAAGTTGCCGACCGATCCATACTGGAGGCAGATGGGTTCGGATATGGCATCTGGAGGCTTAACACGCTGTCGGTGTTTTATACGCAACTCGCGGAGCTCCATAGTTCAGATGATACCTGGTAGCAGATATTGACTGGTGACCGTTGACTTGCGGGTCCAAGAGAAACAGGGCAGAGGACCGGAATGGTTAAACCTGTGAACAATGTCATCAGACCTAGGCCTGGTACCTGGCTCCGCAAAAAAAAATCGTAAAAATCCCTCAAGACCCCTGAGACTGTTCTGGCAACCGAAAAATGACCCGAGCTGTTTGAAGGCTCAGCTGTTCTTTTGTTGTTTTGAATAAAACAGAAACTGTGGCATACAGTATCTTCGGCCAAGAGACCCCATTTTTGAACCAAAAATTGTATTCACGGGCCGGACCGCTGTGATCGACGCGCCCAGCCCTGCAGGCGCGTTAGAGGGAGGAGATGAACAGTTGCTGGGCGCTGATTTGTAAATGAGTTGGATAATGGGCCGTGCACGCACAGCTTTGATGATCAGGCTATACATTCATTTCCGTTTTGATCTCCGTCGACGAGTCTTTTTGAACAAACCACCACCTCCCAATGGCCAGCCTCTGGATGGTATTCGTCACTGCGCCGAGGGTTTCCACGAAGGTGGCTTGTTCGCTGCTCTCACTGCTCAGCAGTGCGCACTGACACAACGCCATCAGGCACTCAACCGGGCGCTCTTGCTCATCCAGGACTTCGAGTTCACCGACTACCCGGGCGAGAGCTCATGGGTGCTTCTCTCGTCCAAGATACTGCCTTCTACGCCCGTGGAAGCCACCGTATTGCCCGTCTCGGACATCCCCGCAAACGACTTCGCCTCCATGCCCCCTGCGGACATCAACACCTTCATACACGCGAACGACGCCGCGCTGACCGCGCTCCCCGTCTCCACCTCCAACTGGCTCATCATCGACCAGAAGGGCTTGGAGACGTCCACGTGCCTCGTGTGCGAGCAGTATTACAACTATGAGGAAGATGAAGATGGCGATGGCGGGGAGGAGGGGCTGACAGATGAGTTCCGCGCGTGCAGGATCCCGTACGAGGAGGCGTGGTCCATGATCAGCAATTTGGATATCGCGAATATGGGGTTTGAGGATTTTGTCGACGAGGATGCGGGGCCGGAGGAGGATGGGAGCTGGAAGTGGGTGTCGTTCCCCCCTGATACGAACGACGACGAGACCGGAGGGAAAAGTGAGGTGGAGGTCAAGAGAGAAAGGGCGTTGAAGGAGCTGAGGGATGGTGGATACGCTGACTGATGTGCTTTTCGTGTAAGTGTTTCTGGTTGGGCCTGAGCCTGACTTTCAACCGAATTCTCGTGTGGATCTGAATCCCCCCTATTGATGTCCTCCCCCTTTTGATTTTCTCCGTTTACCTGCTTCTTTCAAGTAGATATTTGTCCAATTCATTCTGTGATGCAACCATTTCCGCTGGTTTCCTTTTGAACGAATTGAATCGTTGGTATGCACAATCCGAGATAACAATGAAATCGACGTTTTTCGCTGACTATTTGAAGTTTTACTCAAGGGGTCACGGAAAGCTGAATGATACCGGATATGGACCCCCGATCCGCACGTGATGTGATTCCGGGGTCCTCTCATCGTCTACCCTTTTGGAAATTTGCTGGTGCACCTTCTTTGCCTCAGAAAATTTGCGGAGGATGTGCCGGTACTTGATTTTTACTACCAAAGCAAATTTAAACAAGAAATCTCAACAACCTGGGTCAAACTTGGTGGCTAAGGAAATCGCGACCCAATAAGGTGAAATCAATAACAGATGTCAACAACATGCAAAATGAGCCTTCAGTGACTCTGACTGACCCGGGACGACGCATTAAGTTTTGTAAATCTGTACCAATTGAAGATTTTGTGGTCCTCGAATTTTATCTAGGTAGCGGACTGATAAGATCTTGCTGTGGAGGTGTTATCCTGATTTTCTGCTGTGTACACACTGAAATATTGAGTTTCCTCCTCAATTAAAAATAGTGGAGGTGCCCAAGACACAGTAATGTTAATTAAAGACCTCAGTCCAGCTCTCTGCTTCGCCTCGGTGCGATGGTCAGATGCCAGATAAAACTCACGGACGAGACTTCCACATTTGGGAATCGGATCAGCGGACCGTGTGGTGGTGGTGGTCTCACTGGTTTACGGGGTCTTGATGGGAGGTTTTGGGTAGTTGATGCCGGAAGTCTTGACTTAGCCACCCCTTGGTTTTACTGGCTCTTTTCCGAATCATTACAGAGTTTACAATTATTCCGTCCTATGCTCCTGCAGCTGCATTCTCACTCGCCGACGTCAGGGCCGCCTTGTGCCGCACTCCTTTTTTTTGGGTTTCCTTCGTCAGCGGGAAGCCACCACAAACCATCCCGAAACTAGGGTGGAGCAACTGATGTACATACATAAGCGAATTTCTCTGCGAGCGGCGCAAGCTACGCAAGTTTGGGCATTAAATCGTGTTTATATGAGCACCACTATCAGCTTGTTCATACATTTCGGACGTCGGCCTCGGTAATCCTTCGACTGAGAAAAACCACCCAAAGTCTGTGACCCAGATTTACTAACGGTGTTTAGTATATCCACCCACAAGTGCAGAAGCCCGGAGGGAAGACACGACAGCTGTGGAATGTTAGCCACAAGCGTCTGTAAAATTAAATGACCTCACATTTGCTGGGGCGATCGATATGCGCGCGACAGCCGTGAATCTGAATTATAATATCTTGACGTGCTGGGAGACCCCATGTAAGGATGAGACTGTCTGGTTGCCACTGTTGACGGGTGTGCATAATTGTAGCCGTAGGGTGCCTGCTGCCGAGAATATCCGTCGGACTCGTTGGGAGGATACCGGTATCATGTACTGATTGTGTGATGCTTCAATTACTTCGTGATGTCTAGCGCACAGCGCCGAACGTCAAAAAGCACTGAAATTGACACTGAGGTGCCCTCGCGGCGGGATCCATTAATCGACTGCTTGCATTGAGACTCGTAAATATACAGCCCCGAATTATGAAATTCTGCGGCAAGAAGAAATTCAAACCCAATAACACGGTTCTAGGGAAAGAGCCGCGTTTCTGAAAGGCTGCACGTGGTCGTGTTTACCGAGTGGCTGTGTGATCCGGCTGTCGTCACACATACGCAAACAAATCATCTGCTTCCGACACTCATGTCGTTTCTGCTAGGTCCAGTTTCTGGTGCCCTGGTGGCCGGCGGCGTAAGCTCAAGTCTTTGTCCTTACATATAGTACCTGACCTCCACTCAGCTATACTACGGGTATTCAAACATGATCCGCTTGCAGTGGGTCGCGAGCGACTGAATGACTTGTCGGTATTACTGACGACTTCCTTGCTCGTCAGGACGGAAAAGCACAGAAAAGAGTCCGTCCATCTCTTCTATTTCTTGTCCTCGTGTCTTGATCATGTTTGTCAATAGCTTGCACACCTTGAGCGTCCGACTCGTCGAAACGCCCGCGCTAATTATGGCGCCGCCGTCCGCTGCGACCCGAATAACGCCTCGGCCATTCAGCAGCCTTGTACAATCGCGATGGAACGAGGAAATGGCGTCCCTGTTTGTTAACCTCCGGGAATGGGATACGCGCGCACAGGAGTGGGGCAAGAGGCTGCTGTATGGTTCGGAGGTCAGGCCCACTTCGGGTGAAGGCAGATAATCATTAGTTTGTGTGAGCCATAGAACAATTCCGTTTTATACCCTCTGCCATTAGTGTTGTAGATCAGCGCAATATTCAGCGTAGACCTAAAATATATTTAGTTCGAGAAATCCTTACTAAGCTCTGCTTAGGAACTCTGAGAATTGGGAACTGCCGATGCACGAGTAATTTAATACGTTCGAGCAACGCGCAAGCAGGCGAGACGTCTTGCTTACTTAGGACAGTCGGAAAGCTAGCTTCTTCTGAGCAGGCGCGTCAGGATGGACTTAGCTGTAAGTAAATTCTAAGTAGTACAGCGTAGCGGTACTCAGAACGACTTAAGTCACGCAAATAGATTCGGGGGTACAAAGTAATATCAATTCAAGTAAAGGTGTCCCTTAGCTGGGAATACAAGTTGTATATATACTGAGTAATGAGTCATAGTAGTCATGCTGAATCAGGCTGACTCTGTGTAGGGACCGCGCGAGTGGGACCGCATGGGAGTCACTCGGGTTCGAACGCGGTCACGTGGTTTTATCGCGAGAGGTTTCGAGACGTGTTCAAGTAATGTACGCCTAAAATAAGCCGGTTAATTCGTAAACATGTTGTACATGAGGTCGTAATGAAGTGCAGCGAGTCTAAAACGACCAGTGACATGTATCCATAACAATTAGCTGCCATTATTCTGGCTATGACGCCAAGGCATAACGTGTGATGCACTGCCTCGCCTGGTTTAAATACAGCCAGGAAACAACACTGCGCTTCCTTTGCAAAACTCACCGACCCCCACATGACCAACTGGCCAGTATTCATCACCGCCCCGCGAGCTCCTACAAAAGTGAGCCAATTTCTTGTCTCACCTATCTTTGCGCGCCGACAGGTCGCACCAGGCGCTCAACCGCGCACTGCTCCTCATCCAAGACTTCGAGTACTCCAAATATCCGCAGGACAGCAGCTGGGTCCTTCTCTCATCAATGGAATTGCCGTCTACGCCCCCGAAACCCACAGCTTTGCCTATCTCCGACATTCGTAGCAACGACTTCGCCTCGCTGTCCTTCGCCGACGTCAACACCTTTGTACGTGCCAACGACGGCGCGCTGAACGACCTGGAACTCTCTGGTCTTCTTTGGCTCATCATCGACCAGAAAGGGCTGGAGACGTCGACGTGCCTCGTCTGCGAACAGTACTACGACAGTGGGGAGGACGGCGGGGAGGAAGGGTACACTGACCAGTTTCGTGCGTGCAGGATGCCGTACGAGGAGGCGTGGTTGATGACTACCAACTTGGAACTCGCCAATATGAGCTTTGAGGAATTTGTCGATGAGGATGCGGGACAGCAGGAGGACGGGAGCTGGAAGTGGAGTTCGTTTGCTCCGGATACCAAGGAATTTAAAGAGAAGAGCGAGGCGGAGTTGAAGCGGGAAAGCGCGCTGAAGGAGTTGAGGGATGCTGGGCATGCGGATTGATTTGCATATGCAAGAAGTTGGTCAAGTTGGTGTTTAAACTCCATTCGACCTCGTGCATGCGACAAGCATTATTGCACAATCATTGAATCAATCCTTCATCGGGTCTCGAAGTACAAAGTGGGCCCGCCAATGTTCTCGAGCTCGATGAGCGAAGGGGGATTATCAAGTACCCCTCACTGTCCACGTAGGCGAACTGTTGAACCACACTATGTATTAGTCACATAAAGTCTCTAGTGGTAGATCTGTCACAACGGCCAACTATGGGAAAGGCCCCAAATAGGTTCCATGGGATTCGAGATTTCCTACCCGCGGTATGTATTGTTCAAGCAGGTCGAAGGTTGGTATGTACTCTTACTGGCTGAATAGTATCGGACCTCTACATCTGCGTTTGAATATGCTGGATGGCGGCTCGGATTCTGTGCGTGAATCCAGGCCGAGGAGAGGAAGGACGCGGTGAGAAAATGAAGTGGGACGGAGATTAGAATTGCGATATTGTGTCGAGAGACGGTGGGTTTAGCGTTTGCTGATAAAGAAAGGTATGGCTGGGAAGCAAAAGAAAGAAATAATGGCGCCCCAGTCTCCAGCTCCAGTGTCTTGACCTGACTGCTCAAACCAAGTTCCACCGATAATCAGACTGGCTTGCGAACGCAATCCATCAGTGATATGTTCACCGAACCTCGTGGGTCATATTGTCAGAATGAAGAAAGAAGATTTGGTGTCGACCTTGTAGAACTTGTGAGCCACCATTTCTGTGAAGTTCATATCCAAACTGACCAGAGTCGTCTTGTGCGGGAATATCCGAGTAATACATGCGAAGACAGGGCGCCCATGTCAGCGAATATGAACGTCGGAGTCCCCATTGACTGTCAAATCACCATCCCCGTGTCCCGTGTCCGAGTCGTGTCAGCCATGATTCTTCCTGCGGATGTATCAATATTCTCGGTGATCTCAATAAATTTACCGCTTTCCGGGATCTCGGTGACCTTTCGATTTTGTGGCGAAACAACACAATCGACCGTTTCGACTGTCGGGCAAGATTGGTTCACAATGCTACGCGGATGTGGGCTCCACGACGGCGTCCAGAGAACTTCCCGGACTACAACAAAATGTCGAGAGATCGCCATCGGCCCCGAAAAAGCACCGGAAGGTTAGCGTTAGGGTTGCAGATCTTGTGAGAATCAGATGCAAAGGTTCGCGGGAGTAGGTCATCGATAGTGTCATGAGGAAAAAACGTGTAAATGAAGCTGCGTTGACATAGGTTCAAAGCCGATCCTATCGGGGAGTTCCGAGCAAACGAAGGACACTTTGTGTTCTATATCTGGGGATGAACAATGGGTAATTCCGT
The DNA here is from genome assembly GCA_029289565.1 of Mycena galericulata. Classification (NCBI taxonomy): domain Eukaryota; kingdom Fungi; phylum Basidiomycota; class Agaricomycetes; order Agaricales; family Mycenaceae; genus Mycena; species Mycena galericulata. The sequence continues at coordinate 27,060 of JARKIA010000256.1, forward strand.
TTGTTAGGATCTGGCGCCAACAAATTGCACTGCTTTTGCTTTATCAGGAATGTGCCACTGATTATAGAAGACGAGACACTTCGCTTCGGACCACCATACATACACAGAACCAGAACCAGAACGCCACACAGACTGGGATAATACCCCTACTCAAGGGATAACGAAGAAATGTTAGATATCGGCTCAGAGAAGTGGCCAGTATTCCTCACGGCAAGCAGGGCCTCTGCGAAGGTGAGTAATGTTGCTCGTCGCTTATCGAATTGTGAACTGAGCTGAATGATATTGTTGTATTACATCACGATAGATGGCCAACCGCGCGCTTCTGCTCATCCAAGGTTTTGAATTCAGCGAGCATCTGGAGGACAGCAACTGGACGCTCCTCACCTCGAAGGAATTGTCCCCGCCACCCACCGCCACATTCGCGCCACTCACCAACGAGGCTCAGCCGGCGAACGACTTCGCCGAGATGTCGCTGGCGGATATCAATGACTTTATGCGCGCGAATTCACAGAGACTGGAGGACATGGGCTTCATAGTCGATCTGTGGCTCGTGATCGACGACGCGGGTCTCGCAGCCTCCGCACCCACCGGTGTCGTGTGTAAACAATCCTTCGCTGGAGGGGACGAAGACGAGGTCGCGACGTGGTCATACACGGACGAGTTTGAGAGCCTGCGGGTACCGCTGGACCAGATATGGGCGGTATTCTCTGGCTTGAATAGCAGGGAGATGGAGCTTTTTGACTACCAGGATATTAATTCCCCAGCGGAGTCGGACGGGACGACGAAATTCGCCCCAGGCTGTTATCGAGAAGTGACTGATCGAAATGTGCTCGAGAGGAAACAGTTGGCGTGGGAGTCGTGGAGAGCGCAGGGATTTGTTGAGTGAGTTTGCCAAAGGATTTCGTCTCCAGTTGTGTAATCCGAGGAATGTCCATATTTCGATAATCCAGCATGCATCCCTTTTATTAAGTCTTTACAAAGAGTGTACGTTTGGCTTGTTTTTCATGTTTGCCGAGACTTGGAACTTGAGGTGATGCATTGAGGAAGAGGAAGGAGATTGCACTTGTTTGGCATCAACCTTTTCCTCTCTTGCTTGCAGCTTCCCCAGCGTCCGTCCTTTGGTCCTCTTCAAGTTCTTAGATCAGGAATGTCTAACCCTTCTGCGGAACTGCCCACGTAACTTTAATGGACCCCATGCGGACTAGAGAGCGAAGCGTCGCACTTTTTGGCCTACATTTTCCTGAGGGAAACGTAGGAAACACTGGGAAAGACCACCCAATTTCATACGCCAGAGCGCGGTCTTCATCGTTGTGGAAAAGGACCGACTCAGCCCAAAGCCATTCAGAGCGCGCTTCTATCTTGCGCGGGAATGTCGCGACCTAATCGTTGCACCACTTGCTATACCAAGTAACTTATTGGCGTATGTGGTTATTCGATCGAAACTCAGAGCACTCACGAGAGATCATAAAGAGGAAGACGGCCTTGACCTCGAAACTCGACGTGAACGGCTGCATCCTTGCCTTTTCGAATCTGGGGCGGAAGACGAAGTAGTGTCAAAGAGCGTCGGGATTGAAGCTCCAAACCATCTGCAATCTCACTCCCTCAGCTTATTCAAACCCTGAAGTCGTCCCGCCGCTGTTTCAGCAGCCGCCTGACGTGTCCTGAAAGCGGCCGAAACACAGTGCCTCGTGGCTACCGCTATACCCTAGCCTTCGGCGTACCCAAGCCCAAACATCACATGGATTGACTCGGGCTGTTGCTCAGCATACGGGCTGGTAAGTGTCGCGCCTCTGGGAACGATAGGGGCTAATCTGACAGGTGAATAGGTGCCCAAGGCTCTGGTTCCCTAGAGGCGTTGGGGAAGGAGGGGACGAGAAAGGAGAACTGGGGCACATTCATGGATGTCACCGTACATGAGAGGTACGCTTCTGTGGACGTGTCTATCGCCGTCTCGCTAGGCTGACACAACTACCTAGCATCACACGGAAAGCATCATTCTTACTTACGTGCGTAGAAGAAAGGTGCGATATTCGTGTCCCCCTCGATAAATATTGTAGCTCACGCCGCCCAGGTCCGCGACTCGTCGGCCACAGGCGTTCTTCAGGCCGAGGCGACTTTAACTCCCTCGCCCCTTCTGCGCCGGGGCTAACTCAAGAGTACATCGTCACCAACCCTACTCACCCTATCCGCCTGATGCCATGTATCCCTCATCGTCGTAGGCCAGCACCTCCGCGCATAGCCCACCCTCGTGACTCGCGTCCTCGTCCTTGTCCATGCCAATTTGCCTCCGTTCCGTGTCTCCCTGTCCACCGCCCTCTTCTAGCCCATCTCCAGATGGTCCACTAGCGCTGCTGCCTTGAGCCTCGCCATTTTGACTGCATCCACCACCCGCCCGGGTGTGGCGAAGCGTGGCGTGACTCACATAACAGGACAGGGGGAGGGCTGCGCGCCGCAGGCGGGGGTTTCGTGCCGCGTCTCAGCGGTTGAGGATGGGGATCGAGGGAAGGGCGGGGACGTCAGCGGTGATGCTACGATCCGAAGGCGCGCCGTTTGCGGGGCGCGGGGGAGGTGAAGGAGGATGTGTCCTTGACCGTGCACGGGCGCTGGTGCGCATGGCCGCTATCGAGGTGCCGGTCACGGCGGGGAAGTCTGTGAGCACAGCGGAGAAGGGTCGTCACGCCGTTAGTGACGAGCGTCGGGGCGCTGGGCGCGGCAGGGCGGTACCCATAGACGTCCCAGCGTGCACTGCTATCATCCGCGGAAACCGACTCCATCTACCCGCACCTCATTCAATTCGCACCGCGCACCAAGTGGAAACAGAGGCGGTCAGATGCTTGCGCGCGGCGATGCGAGGATACAGACATTCTGTGCACACGGCCGTCGCGCGATACGCTCCTCGTCGACTACGCGCGGAACCACTGACGTGTCCGGCGCCAGCGGCAGCCTCCCTCGCCCGGCTGTGTTGTCAGCGTGCTCGAGGCGGGGGTGGCGGCGTGCAGCCCGTGATGTGGGAACGCCTTCATCGTGCTCGCAGCGAGGAGGGGTCGTAGATCGGGAGATAGAGGGGGTGCCGGCGAGTGGGGGCTGAGGGCTCGCTCGACGTGAGGCTTTCAATGAGGCGCAGCTAAAGTCATTACCGCTTAACTCCTGGCGCGTTACGGCACTTGCACAGCCTCCCTGGTCCCTTATCATTTCTTTCACGACCACCTTTGGTGCCTCAAATGTTATTCATCCTGCTATTCATCCATGCCATTGCGATGTTGAAAATGCCCGGATTGTGACTCCATTCTGCGTTTTTGTGGTAACACAAAGGTCGAATTGTCGTGGAATGAAGGAAATTGTTTGCGATGATAAGAGGCCCAGCCCAATAGCGGGACAGGAAGAACAATGTGGGATTGCAAAGTTGGGTACCTTGAGTTCCAATGTCGCAGTGTCCCACATTTCGCCCGCTCACGGCACCTTCCAATGCGCCTTCCTGAACACGGTGATGTCCGCGTATAGTATCCGTCCCGATGATATCTGGCTTGCCACAGTTGCGCAGATCAGCTTCTACGTGACCGCAAACGCTGAGCTTGTGCGTCTCAACTTCGTCGCTCATGACGGGAAGGAGCTCGACATCAAAGGCAATATTCTTCCCGATTTTGGCGTACTCACCCGCCAATTGGAGGCTTTGATACACAAAATTGTGGTCGACTGGAACGTTCGCGATTGGATCCTGACAAAGTTCTCGCCCACCACGATCAACGACCCAACGATCGCTTTGATACTCATGATGGCGACGATGAAGAAGTACGTCTTTCCTCTGCGGGATTCCGCGACCGGACTGGGGACAAATTCTTCGTCGGCTGGAGAAGTTGAAGGAATGCGGGATCCCGACGCTCGCTTGGTACCACCTTCTTTATCCCGTCATCTCGAGGTCCGTGCGCGTGTTCGACAATCCGAACAGTCCCGACAACTTGGGCCTTTGGGGCAAGGTGACTCATAAAGTGTTTCAATGCACCGAAGGTCGTATTTCTTCGAGTGGACCCAAGGTGGATCCCCGCATTTTGCGTTTTCTCAACGGAGTCGATGGTGCGGACTGAAAGTGGATCTCGTTAGTCCTCCGGCGACCCTGAGACTTCGATAACCTGTGTTTACATGCATACAGTATGGAATAACCAATCATCGACGAGGACCGTGTACTCTGCAGGGTATGCGGAAGTAGAAGTCACTCTCGATAACACCGGAATCCCGTTCTCATATGCAACCGTTTCTGGTCTAGTTGGGATGGGATTTCCATCCAGCCGCGACGGTCCGGTTTCGGAGACTGGGAGCAACGACGGCAAAACAGCGGAGTGTCATTCTGGGACAGCCGTCGGCGGCGAACGTAGAACAGAACATGGTAGGAAAGATAGTCTCTGGAAACGAGTCCTCCGGTCCTAGCGTCTTGACTCGTACCCAACCACATAATATTTCCGACCAGAATAGGATACCCAGTACCACATAAATGTAAGAAAGAATGAACCAAGGACATATCGATTTGCTCGAAAAGAAAGAGCTCGAGAAGAGGCGGCCCGCGAGCGCTGTTCGATTTCAATTACACAGTTGGTTCATCCTGGTTCTCAGGCTGCGGTGCAGCCAAGGCCGGGGGCTCCTCCTTGATTGCTTTCTCGACCTTCAGCGCGGTTCGATTGAAGGCGATGAATGTCAGGCCCATGTGGGATCGGACACGGGGCTCCCAGCCTTCCGGGAAGCGCTCCTCCAATAAAAACGGCTCGAGGTCCGCGATCCTGCCGCCGAAGATGGTCAACAGCGTGGACGAGCTGCGTCGAGATTCATATATCAGTCGAATGTATGCAACCCACAAAAAAAGAGGAGAAGAGCAGGAGAAAAGGAATGCAGAGCGCACGAATGTTATGCACTTACTTGGCGCTTCCGAACATCTTGTGGAACGTGTCCAGGGTGTATTCGGGGTTCGTGGCGCGGGCGTCTGTGCGGCGCTTGCTCGAGTAGCGCGAGACGTCGGCAGGGGTGAGGATCAGATTTCCGTCTGCATCTTTCCCGGTCGCGGACGCGAGGAGCTCGTGGATGAACGGGAGGTGCGGCTTTCCTTGGTCCGGTTCGAATTTCGCATCTTGCCCTAAGTATCGAGAACTACTGTAAACGTATTTTTTGGGGAAAATCTTTGTAAGGAATTACGTGTAAGAGAAGCATCATGCTCAATCCCGTTGTGCAAGCTGATTTCAGCCAAATCGCACGAATCCTGCCAGAGGCTAAATCAGTGGAAATTTTTTCAACATGCGGATAAGATAGCACACCGTTTTGTAGTTCCTCTTCAGCATGTTCGCGGCGACGGTCGGCACGAAGATGCTGAACGTCTGTGCAAAGTTGCACGTCGTCCGAACAGCGCGGGTTATGTCAGTGAACTTAACATTCCGGCCGTCTATCAATATCAAGCGGATAATGAATAAGCCAAATGATAAGAAAAGCGCCGTCAGAGAGAGGGTGCGAACCATGGGCAATGATACCTGGGGACGCCGATAAAAATGAGAATCCGAGTGCATGAAAAGACGCATGAACTTGCCGTGGTTGGCGAAGGCGTTAAGCGCAGGACACGCGCAACGGCTGTCGCCCTCCGTCGGCGGGACGTACTCAGGCCACTTCCCACCAAAACCGGGGGTCCCCTGTGGTACGATGCTCCCGATCTTTTTGTTCGGCGTGAGCAGGTTGACAACCGTGAGCCAGGCGTCCCAAGTGAAGATATAGACATTGTTGAAGAACTTCCCGGCCTCGCTGAGGAGGAACATCGTTGCGGCTCTGGGCGAGGGGGTGAAGGCGAAGGCGAAGGAGCAGTGCGGCACATCAGCCGCTTCGCCCCAACTTATAAGTGCACGAGATCGTGTCTAAGCTTAGCCGTCAAAGGCGCATCGTTATTTTCCGATCGGATGTTACGCGGTTCTGCCTTCACATTGCCAATGTACTGCATCTCGGCGGCCTGCTTTCCCGGATCTGTTAGTATTTTTGTAAATCTTTGCTTTACAAGATGCTAGTACTCCTCTCCGTGGATTTTTTCCGTCTCTGGTTGTGTTTGTCACTTGAAGTGGATTTGCGCATTTTTGTTAACGTTAATTTGTCAAAGGACGGTGGCGGCGGCGATACGACGGTGGGAATCGAACCAGAAGCTATAAAGAAGTGAACATTATGATATGTTTTGGCAGCTTGAATGCACGTGCAGTGTTTGAACCAACCTCGTTGAAGTTCGCGCATGGTTAAAAGCCGTTCTGGATATTCAGCAGGCATCCAAGCCACCGCGCACCATATAAACCATGGCGGGCGATAAACAAGGGATAACCCTGGTCTTCGAATTCTCGACGAGGGGTCACATGGTCATCGGTTGCATTCTGAGAGTCAATCACAGCCTGAGTTAATGCAGTCCCGGCGAGCCATCATAACTCCGCGTCCACCTCGAGGTTCCCAGGGCAGAAAGAAAGGGATTTCGGAATCAAAGATCCCCAGTCGTCGGTATAGCAGGTTTTGCTGGGTGAAACCCACCTCGGTGTGATGTGTTGCTAAAACTTGAGATGTCGTTCCAGCCAAACTTGAAATAAGGTTTGGTGTTAGTCTCTCTAGACAGACGCTGTAATGAAAACAGGCTCGTTCCTCGCGGACCTCGCCCATTACCAAGGGGAGCCCGTTGCGTTATCTATCAAAATCGACCCACCCGGTGTGTCCGTGAGAAACCTGTCAATCAATGGTGAGCCTTGCCCGAAGTTGCTCACAACTCTCAGAGTTTCTGAAAAAATTATGCCTGTTCTGAGCAAATTGTGAAGTAACATGTGAGCCGGATTCAGCTCCGAAAGAAAAAATAGAGGGTGGTTGATGTTTTAAAAGCATTTCCGCCCGCCCCGACCCACCAATGATTGACAGGTTTCTCACGGACACACCGGGTGGGTCGATTTTGATAGATAACGCAACGGGCCCCCCCTTGCCCATTACAGTCTGTTAGTTACCGCGTCCGATAAGCGGCGTCCCATCTTATCACGGAATGATGGGTGATGCACAACCAAACAACCCATTTATTTCACGCGTCCTGGGCCATTAGACGCGAGTTTCGGCGGGTTCAGAGGACTTCAAGACTCTCATCACATCTACGGTAAAATTTGGAGCCGAGGGGCCCTTTCCTGGTTGATTTCCATACCCAGAGCCTATTTTTGCCGAATTTGGTCAAGAAACCCCTGATCTCTGTCGTTCAACTTGGTTTCGCCTAATATTCATCAAAGGACAGCAATAGAGGGAAAATCCGTGGTCTAGACATACTAAAGCCTACATACGTTGCGAATTTCACGCTTTGTGCAGCTCTTGACGCGTGAACTTCGGTGGAGTCGCGTCGATGTATCACACACGTGACTTCCCAAAACGGTGCTTATCTAATAACCCTCGTGAATGTGATGGCGCGGTAACCACAGTGTCGTACGTTTGTTAGGACCCGATCCTCCAGCCACACAGCGCCAAATAAACACTCTTCGCAATGGCCTACGTCGCGGTCGACGCAGACGATGTACGTCCGCCCATCCGACGCGCGTCTGCACCTGCTAATATCTTCTAATAGCGTTTAGAAGAAGGCCCGGAGGGTTTGCAGTTCAAATGCAAGTACACGTAGACCACGACGAGTCGCGAAGACTGACGGGATATTTTTTGGGATTTCCAGCGTTTCTCGGCGATGCGGGTGGCGGGACGGGGATTGGGAATCAGGGGGGTCCGCGCTCGCCTGGAGTTGGGAATGCCGACCGAGGTACGTCGTCTGTTTGTGGTGGATAAGCGTAATATATGGATGACCACGCACGCAGGGTACTTGCAGGACCAGGGCAAGCCTGCAGGGGGGTTCTGGACGGTGGAATATTACCAGTCTTACTTTGAAGTGGACACCAAAACTGTATGTGTACTCGCAAATCCATGTCCTGACGGCTCTCACTCAAAGTGCTCGGAAATAGGTGCTAAGACGCTGCTACTCGACGCTCCTGCCGACCTCGACCGACTACCTCTCCACGCACCTCAACCCTGCGGACCTCTACGGCCCGTTCTGGACGCTCACGACGCTCATCTTTACGCTCTTTCTGAGCTCGAGTCTCGGCGCGTCGATCTCGAACTACCTCTCCGAGCCGGGCGAGGCATTCGACTACGACTTTGGGCTGCTCTCGATTGCGGTGACGCTCGTGTACAGCTACGGGCTCGCGTTGCCGGTCCTGCTGTGGGTCGCGCTGCGGTACCTCGGCGTCGGCGAGTGGAGCGTCGTCGAGGCCATTGCGATCTGGGGGTACGCTATGTTCGTGTGGATACCCGTTTCGGTGCGTGCGCTTGTCCGCCGTACGCTGAACGCGAGTCTCACTCTATATGCATCTAGGTACTCGCCGTGATCCCGGTGCCCATCGTCCGCTGGGTCTTGGTGGGCCTCGCCTTCGGCCTCTCGGGCTACTTCCTCGTCCGTAACATTTACCCCATCCTCTCCTCCGTGCGTTGGCCTTCCTCTCTTTTTCTTCCCGATTTTTGAAATATCATTCCGCTCCGCAGGCGGAAGCGAAAGCCACGCGCCTCCTCATCATCGTCATCGCGGTCCTGCACGCCGCGCTCGCACTGACTTTCCAAGTCCTTTTCTTCAGCTACTACGTCGTCCCGCCCAAGGGCCCCGCGCTCGAGATCCCGGGGAGCCCGCCCGTGGTGGGGAACGAGACGGAGGCGGGCGCGCCGGGGGAGGTGCTGCGGAGGTTGTTTGCATTGTGGGAGTGAAGATGTTATGTTACAGCTGGTTTGTGGTGTAAACTAATACGCGTGTGGATAAGATTAAATTAAACTGGTCCTGATCTCTTTGTTGGAATAATATTCTTGAATACTCTTGACATCGGCCGAAAATACAATCAAAACCTGTAGGCGCCCTTTCAAAAAGTTCAACACACACAAACATCTCTTGTTTTGTCCCACAACCTTGCTCAGTTCAACTCGCGTCCTGTACCTCAAGCCCCCAACCGATGGCCTCTGAATCCAAAAATCTAACCTACCTCGATATCATAAACATCTGCGGCAACACGCGAATCGGACATCGCTCGCCGATCCCCTCCGCGTTCGATTCAGAGACACTCGCGCCACTTCACCTGCACAGCGTACCAAACAGTCCCATTGTAGGTCTCCTCCGGCCGCAGATCGTTGAGCTCCTCGATGCAGAGAACCAGCGCGCGCTCGCAGCGGGCCGGGTACCGCTCTGGGACGGCGTCTCCACGATCCCGGGTTTGCGCGCGCACATCGGGTTCGCCGCCGCGTTCGACACGCCCGCAAAGCGCAGCACCGCGATGCGCGAGATGTGCGCGCGCTGGCGCGACGCGGGGCTCTTCGCCGACGTAATTGGGCCCGGCAAGTGGCGCGCGGAGGCGTACGCCGTGTATCGCGACCCGTTCGGCAAGCATGATTACCCCACCGCTGCGGACTGGGACACGGACGGGCTGAATTTCGCGTTCGAGATGGAGAGGGCGGCGTGCGCGTTGTTTGGGATCGTGACGTACGGCGTGCACATGAGCGTGTACAAAGAGGACGAGGGCGAAATGGGGCAGAGGCGCCTGCGCGTCTGGACTCCGAAGCGCGCAAAAAATAAATCAACGTACGTGCCGAGAGTATGCGGCGACCCACCATCTAACATAACCTCTTATTTAGGTGGCCTAGCTATTTCGATAACACCGTGGCTGGCGGCATACCTAGCGGCATGCCCGTATTCGAGGCGCTGGTCAAAGAATGCGAAGAGGAAGCAAGCCTGAAAGGCGAATGCCTCGCCCATGTTCGTTCAGTCGGATGCGTTAGCTATTTGCACCGGTCAACCAGCTTTTTTTTTACTTTGTCTGAGGCTATTCTGATACCGTTCATACAGAACCCAGCATGGGTGGCTCCAGCCAGAAGTCGAGTACGTCAGGCTATTTTTTATCCTCCGACCCTGACCGTCGCTCAGGTATGTATTCGACATGGTAATCCCCCCCAACTCCGATCCTGAGAGCGCCGCATTTAAACCCAACCCTTCGGACGGCGAAGTCGAAGTCTTCAAAGTGAGCTCATCATATTGCTCCGCCTCAGGTTCTCATGCAAGTACGCCAGTTGATGGACAAGCCAGAGATCGAGGCACATATGCGTGCTGGCGTGTTCAAACCCAACTGTGCCGTCGGTAAGCCAGCCCAATATTTTCACGAATTGTAATCACGACTAGCCATGGCCAGTCCTCATCGATTTGTTTGTCCGCCTCGGCTACATCACGCCCGATAACGAGCCCGATTTCCTCAAGATCGTCACCGCGTTGCACACACGGTTCGACTATGAAGGCTGGTGAGGCGACGCACGAGACGAGAAAATGACAATGTTTGAATATTGGCTTTCTCTTTTTTGTATATCGCATTTGCGAGAATCCGTGCCAGTGGCCCTTGAAAGATCTAGAGCATGTTCGATAGCAATAATGACGCCGGATGAATGAAAACCTTTCCTCGAACTGTGTGACCTTCTTTCCGTGGGATTCCAATGGATCGGGTGAGTAGCTCACTGACATTCGAAACGCAACCGATGAGTCTGCTCGGTTGAGAGAAAAGCGTACCTCATTTGTGCTTAGCATGAGTGCTGGTGTCTCCCCAAACGGCAACAGATATACTGAAGGCTCTCCTATTCAATCATTCGACGGTCTGCCAGGTCGCCAAGTTTGCTTATCAGGCATTTCGAATCTTTGGAAGAATTGCCGTTGGTATGACTGGATGGATTTTAGTGCAATAAAGAATGCCCGGTGAATTTTTATTTTAGCAACTCCAGGTCGCATACCCGAGATCTATAGCCATTGAGTGGCGAGCTCGTCGAGGGTGTGTGGGTTGTGGTGTAGTGGTAGTATATTTTCTAGGCCGGATTGTACAGTCCCTACTTACCATCGAAAGGGGACCTGGCTGAGCAATATTATTATCCTGAGTCTTATCCGCTCGGTAAGAAATCAAGAAAGACCATACCAGTGTCAAACGCTGGTTTCGTGGATCTCCACACAGGCCACTTCAAGCTGCACCGAATGTTCCCAGTCTCCGCAGCTCTCCGCAGCAGTTATTCTATCCTTGCGTCAAATTCGATTCAGACTTGAACCGGTACCGTTCAAATGAATCAGCGGTTCCGTGGGCGTCGGTCGGCCTCGTGAGCAGACGCGAGCTAATAAATTTCAGATTCATAAGCCTTCTGTTCTTGCGCGTCTTGGTACTGTCTTGGTAAGTAGGTAGGTGGGTAGAATTGCACGGCCTGCCATCCCACTGATTGGAGTCCCAAGTTCTTTTTGGTGTTGTTGTAATTTCTCTGCGTTTTTTTTTCGGTTCCGTTTCAAGTGGAGCTCCCCTGCGCTTTTTTTCTAGAGCCTCTAGGACAGTTTGGTTTGCGCTATGATTATTTTTAACATCAGGCGCCTAAAGCGCGACTGAAGTGGCTTCTAGCATCTCTACATAGATAGGCCCCGTGGAGCGGCACCGAATGTTATCAGTCTCCGCAGCTCTCCGCAGCAGAAACTCTGTCCTTGTCAAATTCGATCCAGATATGAGCTATTCAAATGAATCAGCGGTAGCAGATTTTCTGTGGGCGTCCAATCGGTTTTATCTGATAAGCTGGAGTAGGTGCGAGCCAACAATTATGTAATTAGATTCGTAAGCCTAAGCTTTTTGTTCTTGCGCGTCTCGTAGGTAGGTAGAATTACACGGCCCGTCCCTTTGAGGAACGCCAGCGGCCCGAAATTATTCAAGTCTACACGGGAGTCCTTCTTTTCGGGATCGTTGTGTTTTCATTGCGTTTTGTTTTTTCGGTTCTGTTTCAAGTGGAACTCCCCTGCGCGTTTCCCCTAGGAGCCTCTAGAAGCTGTGATCAGTTTAACATCAAGCGCCTCAAGCGCGACTGTTCGCATCTTATCTGATATGTTTTACTGCGCATGTCAATCAACAATGATCTCATCTCGGACCATGACTCGAAGCCCGCGCTTCCTATCGTTCTCTATAAAACCCCGCGTCGCGTCCAGCTTCAGCAGAACACTCCCGCACAAGCGTCTTCGCAGTTCGACATCTCCGTCCCAATCCACGTCCACAACCCGACCCCGCGTTCGCAACACTGCCATGTCTTCCGAAGCCGAGCTCGACCTCTGGACGCGCGCGGACCAGTATCACAACGCGTTCCTTATCAAGCCCGACGCGGCGCTCGAGGCGACTCAGCGGAACACAAAGGAGAAGGGCATCGACTACGAGATCGCCGTGAGCCCTGCACAGGGCAAGTTCCTGCATTTGCTCCTCTTGTCGATCAGCGCCAAGCGCGTACTGGAGGTCGGGAGTCTTGGGGGGTGGGTCCCATCCGATATAACGGGCTTCGTAGAACGGCTGACACGCATGATAAACGCGCAGGTATTCCGCGATATGGATGGCGCGCGCACTCCCCGAGGACGGGGAAGTCGTAGCCCTTGAATTAGAGCCGTTGCACGCACAGGTATCTATATATCCCTACCCACGAGATATAAATCTCGGACCCTCACTCACTGCCCCTATTATAGGCCATCGAGGAGAACGTCAGCAACGCGGGCCTCTCGGGCAAAGTGAAGGTTATTGTCGGCCCCGCGCACGCGTCGATGCAAGCCATGCACGAGCCCGGGCAGTTCGACCTCGTATTCATAGATGCGGATAAGCCGAACAACACCAATTATTTCATCGAGGCGAAACGGCTTGTGAGGAAGGGCGGGATTATCGTGCGTTTTGCATTTAATTCACTGTTATCAGGAGTTCGATTGACCAAAATGTGCTGTATAGATTGTCGACAACGTAGGACGATCCGGAGGCGTCGCGGATGAGTCAAACACAAATTCCAGTGTGGAGGGCGTGCGCACGCTCCTGAGGTACATTAAAGACGACACAGAGGTCGAGGCTACGACGATCCATACGGTTGGGGAGAAGGGCTTTGACGGGTTCACGTTTGCGTATCGGAAGTAGTTCTTGTATATGCCGGCTAAGAGGTCGAAACGGCCATTGTATAACGGATTTCCTTGAGACCACTCTGTTTTCGAACTGCTTCCTGGATTTGCTCGAAAACCCCTATTATAGCTATTTTTGTGCCAACTGAAAGCTGTGCCGGCGCTTATACTCTCTTCTGCTACCACCACGACCGACGGACGAGGACTCTTCCCCTATTACTCAATTCATATCAGAATCGACAACAGAAAACTATGGGTCTGCGCCGTAGGCACCCATTTCGAGCTGAATTACTCGCTGTCTCACAGCGCTTCATCCAGATACGCGGGCGCCTTTTTCTCGAGGTCGCGAAACTTCATGGTCGTGGGTAGCACACTCAAAAGTGTTACTCATAACCAGTCTCGCTCTCCCAGCAGGTAATGATCTTCCATTGCCATTGCACAAATGCACTGAGTCCATTTCCTGCTTAGATTTTCAGAGGATTCCCCTTGGTAATATTGACCTCAGGAATGAGATACACTTGCATCAGGAATCAGGTGTCATTGACCGGCACCGCTCGCGGGGTTCCGTGCGGCGGATGTACTCTGCCAAAATTGATGGGCGAAAACCAACTATGACTGTTGCTGTGTACGAGGGGGATAATGGGGAGGAGGTTGCTTACATCGTTTTACTTGAAGCATTATTTAATCTACTCATAGGAATGGCGGGGTAGCATCTCCAAATATTCACGCCTTCGGTAAACTTCCAACAAGCTTAATTTATGTTCCACTAAATTCAAAATGGGTGACTTCCCGTAAGCATAAATATATTCCTACGAATTTCCGAGCGGTGCCATTGATCTCGGCAAGCAAAAATGTGAACATATTATATTCGAGAGCGACTCCCGCAAGGGTTAGACATATCATTTTTAAATAATTCCTTTGAACGCGAGATCCAAACAAAACCCAAACAACGCGTCAACAATTGCACTCATCCTAACGCCGTGAACATGGACATCGACGCGTCTTTTATACACCAGACTACCATGGAAATGGAGCTGGACGACGAGGAGATGGATCAAGACAGAGTTGTGACCGCAGCAGCTCTCATTGTCCTTGGGGCAGAAGAGGCACACAGACTACGCACCGAGCGCAGAAAGCAGAGCCGGCTGTATCTCTGCCGACCCCAGCTGCTGCCCAACCCGAGGTTCAACACCCCGTGGCAGGTACTCTATACCCACGGAACTGATCGCTCCTTCATTACAACGATGGGATTCGATATCAAGTCTTTTGCGGCGATACTTGAAGCCGGATTCAGCACTGCATGGTATTCAACCCCCGTCCCCCGAAACGATGTTGCCTCTGCCGGAAAGCCACGCCCTGGTGCACGGTCTTTGGATGCCGCTGGCGCTCTCGGACTTGTTTTGCATTACCTCAATTCCACCATGCGCGAGATCAGCTTACAGCAGATCTTTGCCCTGATTCCGACGACAGTGTCTCGCTACATCAGTTTTGGACTTAAGATCCTCCTTGTGATTCTGCGCAGAATGCCAGATGCCGGTATCAAATGGCCAGCAAATGTCGAGGAGTTTCAGTCATACAACGACCTCATCACCGAGCGCCATCCCCGTTTGACAGGAGCATTTGTGAGCATTGACGGACTGAATCTGCCCGTTCAGACAGCTGACGATGAAGAGATAGAGAATGCGACGTATAATGGGTGGCTTTGTGAGCACTTTATCAGCTCCGTGCTTGTTTTTTCTCCACAAGGTACGTGATTAAGGCTACTCTAACATTTAATAGCTCATTCAGGAGCCACCAGGTACTATAATCGCCGCAAAGCTCAATGCACCGGGAAGCTGGCATGACTCCCGGGTGGCAAAATCAATATATGAGAAGCTCCGCACGCGCACACCAGTGGGGTTTTACTTGGTGGCAGATACAGCTTTCCCCCGCAGAACGAGCCAAATTGACGGAAAAATTCGTGCACCCATCAAAACGGGCCAGGCGATTCGAGGGACAACTGCGCAGATCGAAGAAAAGCTGGCCTTCGATCGCGAGCTGCTGTCATATCGCCAAACGGCCGAATGGGGGATGCGTGGGCTGCAAGGCTCCTTTGGACGGCTCCGAATTCCATTAGACATCGGGGATCAAGACGAACGAGGTGATTTGTTGGAGATCTGTGTCCGTCTGCACAATCTCCGTGCTCAGCGTGTTGGATACAACCAGATACGCACAGTTTATATGCCACTGTGGCGTCAGAACAAGGAGGACGAAGAGGTTTGGACAAATTTCGAGAACATGATGTTCTCCGAGCAACGCCGAATGGACCGTGTTTCTCGCTTCCATAATTTCCCGGAGTATGCGTCTAGATAGATTTTGTATAACTCATTGGCACTCCGAGTCACAATTGAATCATATCTATTTGTAAAGAACGACAAGAGTTGGCCAAGCGGGCAGGTAAAGAACGACATGAGTTGGACAAACTAAGTGATGGGTATATAAGGCTTGTGAATCAAAGACCGCTCGACTGGTTCTTGGACGGGCTAATGAGAAGGGACATGGCAGGACCATGGTCAGGAGTGACCACCAGCTCAACCGCATTCCCAGTGACAGCAGATGGAAGTGGGCGAGTGGATTCAGCTGCGGTATTCATCGCTGGACGTGGGCTGAAGCGAGTTGGAGACAAACGTGGAAGGCGAGATGGACCGGGAGTAGGAGTGCGACGGCGGCTCAGAGGACGGCGGGAAGTAGCACGGTGAGAGCGAGACCGGCTGCGCATATCGAAGGTGTCCCAATATGGGTTCTCGTTCTCGTCCTCGAATTCGTCATCGGTGGATGGATCTGACACCCAATAAGTCATTGCGCCGCCTTCGGGATAGAGCGTCTCACATCGAATCTTCTTCCCAACCCTCTGAATCCCGGTGTCGCGTTTGTGGCTACGAAGGGCGCGATTACGACGGCGCGAGCGACCACGAGTCCCATCGCCACTGTTGCTCATTTGCAATACTTCCAGTCGCATCTCTGCGCGATCGCGGGCGCGCTCGAGGTCGTGGACGTGGTTTTGAAGGATGGTGAGCTGCGACCGAAGACCCTCCGTGACAGCCTGAGCATCGCGTAGCTGCTGAGTCAAGGTGAGAATCTGGGTG
Organism: Mycena galericulata; assembly: GCA_029289565.1. Taxonomy (NCBI): domain Eukaryota; kingdom Fungi; phylum Basidiomycota; class Agaricomycetes; order Agaricales; family Mycenaceae; genus Mycena; species Mycena galericulata. The sequence goes on from JARKIA010000256.1 coordinate 43,152, forward strand.
TTCTCGAAGGTCCGCTGTGCGCGCGAATCATCACGGGCCTTCTGCACATCCGGGTCCAACGCATGCGCGAGTTTGTTGGCAAGGTCGGCCCCAGTTGCTCGCGCGTTGCGTCGGAGGGGTGGTGTGGGTGCACGGCGGGCAACAGCGGTGCGGACTGACGTTGCACCGTGCTCAAGAACTTCCACATCATCATCCGAGGAAGCCGCATCCGAGTTGTCGTCGAACTCGGAGTCGCTGAGATCCCGAGTGCCCACGCGCTCATTGATGAGATCTTCGCGCTCGTGGGCACGCTTGACTTCGGGTGGGCAGCTTGCACTCCCCGTAGGCTTCTTGGCTTTGAGATACTGGGGCATGTCAGGATGCGATGTCGAAATTAGCAGCAAATTACACACCGTCTTATATTTGTTCTCCAGCGACTTGGGAGAACGCTTTGTCCTCCCATGCAAGACGGCCCACTTATTGAAGCGACGGTGAATGACCTTCCATCCTTTCTGCCCGACTGGAAGCTCCTCCTCGATGAGGTCAAACAGTTTGGCGGTGTCTTCCTTGTGGTAATTGCCTAAATGACGCCAGTCAGACAGATACAGAGAACTAAGTATGCTACACACCAGATCCCGTTGGGCGACCGCGTTTACGCTGCGGCTCGCTTTCATCCTCGGAGACCGAAGAGGCCCGCTGCCTCTTCTTTCCCTTTGGATCTGAAGCACGCTCCTTGCCCTTGCGGCGAGAACCAGCAACCTTGTCCGCTGGCTTAAGACCACGCGCTCGGGCGATTGTGGCAGGATCTCTGAGATCGAGGTCCGCACCCCCAGGAAGGGTAATGAGAGCAGGGTCGATTGGGATCGCATGCTGAGCGGTACCGGCCCCAACAGGCTGCAGCGCGAACTGATATTGGTCCTATAGGGTATGGCAAGGTATGAATCCTGTTTACGATTGCTTAAGCAAACTAGGTTGAGACGTGAAATTGCTTAAGACCGGGGTTAAGCGGTTTAAGCTGATTAAGCCCCATATAACTACTACATTGTTTCTCCTTGTGTCTGATACATTAAGCAGATTCAGCGGATTCAGCGACTTCGCCAACCATCCCAGACTCTCAGTCGGTGGACCAGCCGGATTAAGCGGATTCAGCAGCTTGATCAGCCGTCGTGGCAACCGGTCGACCAGCCGAGTCAAGCGGATTCAGCAGGTTGATCGGACTGGAAGCCGATTCAGCGAATTCAGCGAATTTAGCAATTCAGCGTATTAACCCGTAACACAATTGCCAGACGCTTGAAGCATCCTAGGGCACGTCTAGGTTGTTTGAATGATGAGATTTCGTTGCTGATTGAGCAAAAAATGCTTACCGTCGGAGATACTATCCTCATCGTCGCCGGCCCCGACGCCAACGACACCCAAGGACCCAGCACACCCAGGGGGCAATATTGTTGCGAGTTGACCTACCTACCTACCTGCCAGCGACGTGTGTTGGGTCCTGTCTGTAAAGCCAAACAGATTGATGCCACTCAGATGGTAAGATGTGGCATATGATCGGAACATACCACTGACCAGCGTTCGAACCATCGAAGACCACCGGTCTCAATCGAGCTGTAACGGTGCACGGTCCAGAGTGCTAGACATCAATGTGGATTGGGATGAAGAGAAGACAGATGTGAGACGATGATGGACGAGAGAAAGACCTTGTAAGTGACGCTGTAACGCGTGACTGACAAAGCAGAAAGAAAATTGTAACAAAGAAATTGATTGAATGATCTCGCTTCGAACGCCAAGGCCAGTGTCTCTTGTCTCTAACCATCACCTTCCCCCATCTATCTCTTCCTCTAATCCTCTACAGCTGGATCTCCATTCACGGACTCATCAGCATGGAACCGCTGCCTCCGCCTTCATCATGCTCGGCTTTCCGTCTCACCGAGTGGCACGGTGGCATGAGATGAAAATGACTTTCAGTGTGGTGTGTACAGTGAATTTATTGAGTGCAAATACTAAAATATTTCGCTCCGGAGCTCAGAGTCTGTCATTCTTCTGATGGCCACCAGAGTTATGGTGAATTTGTCGGATAAATCCGCTTAAACGGGTAAAATCATTAAAGGTGATCCAGCGGGTAAATCTGCTGGAGTTGATGTAGCGGGTGAATCCGCTGAATCTGCTTAATGTGTCAGGCACAGGGAGAAATACTGTATTATGTAGTTATACACGGTGTATAGGAGCTTAAGCTGCTTAATCCGCTTAATCCCGATCTTAAGCAATTTCACGTCTCAACGTGTTTTGCTTAAGCAATCCTAAACAGGTGACAGGCAAGGTTAGTAAAGCAACACATCCAAGATGCACAACATACCTGATTGAATGCGTGCTCAATGGGAGAAGACGGTGCGCCATGGCTACTGTCAATCTGCCGCACAAGATTAGTACATATAAATACAAGGGTAGAAAAGCATACAAGAGCGCTCGCGCCGAAGCGATGGACAGGCTCTGGGGCTTGGTCAGGCCTCTGTCCGAGAAGGCTCTGCTGCAGTTCCGTAGTTAGCTCAAAAATGCGAAAATAGCGTGCAAACATACTGGAAGCGGCCCGTTATGGTGGCGCCAGCTGCCATCGGGCTCGCGGTACAGAACGTTGCCCTCGCTGTCCCGCATAAGCTCCGGAACGCGTGGATGGAGGGGGGCGAAAGGAACACGATTGGGAGTCTGATTAGACATTTTGCAAGTTAGTTAAGAGAGAGGATGTCCCAGGATGAGGAACTGACCTATCCAGATACTCCTCCCTCCTTTTTAAGCCGCTGGTCATCGGGAATTTCGGTGGTGTTGCGGTGGTGTTGCTGTTAGACGAATGAATTGAGGTGGAGTCCTCCGAGTCTGTAAATGAGAAGTGGTCAAGGCAACATTCAAGCGAGGGGTTTCATGGCGACCTCAGCTCGGGATTAGTCGGGCAGCTGCATTGTCGACAGTCTATGCCTCTCTGGGAGTCGCGCGCAATCGTGTCGACCCTGCAAAAGGCTGCGAGAATGGACCTGTATTTTGAAATTATGATCAATTGGGCGCTCCACTCCTGCCTGAAGGAGAAACAGTGTCTGATACCAATGTAAATCTTGGGGAGGAACAACAGAGGAGGAGCAGAGGAGGGACTTGAGGGAGGGAGGGAAGAAGAGAGCGGCGCGAGGTGGGCGTAAACCACGCCGCACGGCAAATGAGCACAGCCACAGCGGGATCAACGGAAGCTTCCCAAAACGGTCTATTCACGGAAAAGAAAATCTGTTCGAGGGGGGGGTACCCCTCGAATAGATTAACATCTATTAGAGGGTCTAAGCGAGATCTCTGGACGATGGGGTCCTGATGGGAGCTCGGCATCACGGCGGAAAATGCTCAGATATTCCCCAGGAATATATTTATGCTTACGGGAAGTCACCCAATCCTAGCCATCCAAATATTCTACAAATTTTTGCTGTTGCCAGTTCAACGGGTATACATGCCATTGTAACACATGATGGTTTGTTCTTGGTTCTTAATGGAACATCAATCTTGATCGTCGAATAGACCTGATACCTTTCAATGACTTTCTGCAACTACATCGTGATTCACCAATTTTTACTGTCTATATCTATGGATGTTCTGTACGTACACCAATCCCTGGTTATTTCCAATGTTGAAATGCTTCAAGGTTAAGCAGTACCTTGTAAGAAATATGGATCTCTCGGTCTGGGTTCTCACCTGCATTTCAGAAAGCAAATCAATACATCGAACACATATTTGGTAGTTATCCGGTGAGTCGCCATTTATCAGTGTGGGCTTTCTACATTCATAGTTGAAGCCAGCCATTGATTCCACCTTTTGGATCCGTCGCTCAACCGGCCGGTTTTGCATGGACCTGACACCTGGTGGTGTCTATCTACTATCTCTCACAGGGGGCAAGAATAGATGCACTTGTCATAACCGCATCCTACACGCACTTGCAACGTCCTTGCAACGTCTTTGCTGCAGACTTGCTGATTCATTACATAATCTAATTAAGCATCAGTGCGTGGGTTCAATTCCGAGCAGTGTCATCTTTTCAATTTCACTCCTGCCAGCTGTAATGATTGGAATACCCTGCACTCTGACTGCTGACTCAATGCCATTAAATCCTAGATGCAATGTGTCTTTTTATTCAGCTATTATGGGCATCTGGGAAATATTTGTTGTTAATTTAACCCTTTTTTCTGCTCTGATATTATCTGCAGTGACTACACACCACTATTTGGGAGTCGGGCCTGAACCTGTATCTTCTATGCACTTTCCGGAGGTAAAACATATGATGTGTCCTTCTTTACCAGCATGAGATTTGGGGCACAGAGCAGCACTGGCTTAATGGCTGTGAGTGCATGGAAACTATAAGCATCAGTGCCAGTGCAGGGTAGGGACCTGTAATCCAATGTGGCACACCTGGCCAGCATGTGCACCTCATATCACCTCCCAATGACCCCAAAACCTGAATAAATTGCTTGAAGAGGGAAGGTTGTGAGTTTAACAACTGATTGTCCAGGCCAATAGGCAAATTTTATTTTGCACACTGGAGTCAAAACAACACCCACACATCCAGGAATAAGATAAGATCTGGGAACACCTTTTTCGACCTACCCTGCGACACCCTAGGTTGAAAAAAAAAAGAATAACAGCTTAAATTAGCATCAAATATTTTTCAGACACTCATAATAGCTGAATAAAAAGACACATTGCATCTAGGATTTAACTGCCTTGAGTCAGCAGTCAGAGTGCAGGGTATTCCAACCATTACAGCCAGCAGGAGTGAAATTGAAAAGATGACACTGCTCGGAATTGAACCCACGCACTGATGCTTAATTAGATTATGTAATGAATCAGCAAGTCTGCAGCAAAGACGTTGCAAGGACGTTGCAAGTGCGCGTAGGATGCGGTTATGACAAGTGCGTCTATTCTTGCCCCCTGTGTCTTTTCAACCAGGAGTGGTCACCATCAGTCGACCACATATTACCATTGAATGACTCGAATTCGGAGGCCATCGTGATTGATTCTCTGGAGTTAAGAGAATACTATGATGTCTGTTACTGGCATCTTGACCACCGGGAAACTTCCCCTGTATCGACGTTGGCAGAGTTGCATCTGGGAGCTGTAGTGCATTCTCCCTGGGGTTCTGAGCTGGACAGTTCAAATGAGATTGCGTTCTTGCCCAGTGGGAACCCGTACATTGGCAGTTGGTATAACAATATGGTGGTCGGAGAAATCATGGAAAATGGCTGGACTCGGTGGGCATTTCATGGGCATTTAGATCTGAATGATGTTGAACACACACCGAAGCTACAGCTCAGCCGAGATATTCGGCACCACTGTCAACATGTCGATGTATGATGATCAGAGGGCTTGGTTTTCTCAGGCAAACCACATTTTTCATTCCTTCAGATCAAGTCAGACTACAAGGAATACAGTGAGTTGCTGATTGCTGATGTATCCAATACTTACTGGCACCTGTCTGACAGAAATGGTGTACACAATCCAATTTTGGCATAGAATCCCTGAGACAGTGGAGAGCCCACCGCCCGGCTATTTATTCATCTGTCCCGCAAAATATCTGCGCTCCGGTGCAAGTTCATACAGATAGGGCTGTTTACCGTGCCCGTCGTGCCGGTTCTACGGGTAGCCGACCCGTTCCGTCGGGCTCTTTGACTGCATTTTTGACGGCCGTGCCCGTCGAAAACGACCGTCAACGGGTCGACGGGTCCGGAAAACACACCATGCACGGTTATAGGCGATGTATATGGCTTTTGCAAGGCATGTTTCATGCACAAGTAAGCCCAATACACAGTTTAGGTCACACTTTATGAACTTACTTCTTAGTTTTGATTGTCGAAATGACGGCCGTCGCATGACGGACCGTTCCCGTCCAGGTCCCGTCGAAACAACGGCCGTGCCCGTCGATGGGACGGCGTACAGCCCTACATACAGATGGCCAGATTGTCCAGCATACTGGTCACTCGATCCAGCCGGTGCCGAACATCTCAGCACAGATGATGCGACTTCTCTGGGATTTCCTTCTATTCATCAGGAAACAAGCATAAAGACAAAATGGTGGGATGACAGTGTATATGCTGGATTGCATAAACTCCACAAGGGCAAAGGGTTTGACCCAGACAGCTAGGATGCTGCGCGACATCTCGGGCATCCGCTGTATCAGCTTTTACATGAGATGGAGCTGCCATTTGCTCATGGTGAGTGGTTGTCTCATTGATTGTTGAACCTTTAGGTTTGGCTACCCAGGGGAACTTGGATTTTGTTCTCTTTTGCTACATGTACAAACAAAGATTTAGTCATGCAACATTGGTCATTACAGAAATAAAATCCAGAGAAAATGGGACAAGACATAGAGATAAATTACAGTGCCAGGATATGTTTTTTTATTTAATATCTACTTGATTTCTTGTGTACGAGCACATTTCATCAGCTGAGCCCAAAGAAATTCTCAAGTTCAATTTTCTGTTATTAGTCATTTCTGCTTCATGTTCGGGCCAGTATCCGTTGACGTGAGAGAAGCAAGGGCGCATTTCTGAGGTGAGTCAAGCCCCTTAAGCAGACTATGATTACTCTTTTTCTCATGTACTTGGGATAATGTTGATTTGAGCACCTGCAGATTTTTTTATTTTATGGAAAACCTGGTACATAGTCATGTTTGAGATACTTTTTGCCCATCCCATGTCCAATACTAAGGCCCTCCGGGCATGTGCTAGTACCTTTTACCAGACCTGGTTCTCTTGAGAAGCCATAAAAGGAGCATCATACACGGCTCAAGGTTCGCTCGGTCAACACTCATGCGTCGACCAGCTCACATTGAGCCCAGGATGGCAGGATCCATTCATAATAGTGCCAAAAGCTCAGGACAATAAATTAGGAATTTATTTTATGATTTTCTATTTTTAATCGGAATGGGCTGTCGGATTTCCTTCTCATCCTCTCAATTGATTGAATCACCATGCCTTCAGGTGTGTACTGTTTCATGTACAGCTCATATTTTACTTTTCTCAACTAATTCTGGACACCTATGAGTGCGGGGTGTTTGATTTCCGTTCCATATTCCTTTTCCGAGTATCTGTCCATGTGCTCGAGGAACTGGACACGAGTGTCCGCAAGCTGAAAGTGATATTTTCTGGGTCTTTATTCCTTGCTTAATGACCAAAGGATATCTGATTTAGGGCCCTGTAATTTAATCGTGTTTGTAAACCAGTGTTTATAAACCGGTTTTTAAATGGTCAGGGCGGAATGCCCGGTTTATAATTATTTCAGGGATGCCCGGGTGCTTGCAGGAGGGCAAATTTTCGGCCGAATGCGAGGCAGGGCTGGCTGCACTGAATGATGTAGATGATGCAGATGAGGCTGGCGGTCTCACCGGCTCCTTTGCCTCCAAGATACTGGACCGGTGCTGTGATGGAGTTGAAATCACACCACCTTTTTGGGGATTTGTTGGCAGATAAACTTGTTGACAGTGCCGATGCCATCCGGAGCCTTTCAGAATGGTCTGCAGGAGTTGCAGTGGACAGTGAGAAGGGAAAGAAGGGGGAAAAACTGCGGGCAAGACAGCTTGGGACGGGGAAGCCGATAAACTCGAATTTTAGACACTCTGTTTATAAACCGGTTTATAAACACCCTGTTTACAAACCGGTATTTAAAACACGTTTTTAATTGCCCGGGAATAACTTACAGGGCCCTAATCTGATTGTTCCCGCTGAGTGTTATCTTGAGTTTAGTTCTCATCAATGACATGGACTCCAATTTTTCATAGAGGAGCACAAGTCTCTGCTAGTGCTACATGCTTGGACGGTTGTTTTCTCAAGTCCATTTCAATCCCTGCAACTTTGATCAGACTCTATACAAGACTATCTTAATTTTTAGTTTATTGAGTCTGACCACTGTAGACTACCTAGAATCGTCAAATAGGTCAGTCATGTTTGCGCAAATTTTGAAGGGGAACATGAAATAATTCCTAAAGGTTCAGCACCTGCCTCGGAGAGGCCTAATCCCAAGTCATTTTATGTGTATTCATTTTCAGCAGTGGATGGCGAGGTCTCGGATGTTGAAACCGAAAGCGAGGGCACATCTTCAGCCAGCACTGAGGATGAAGATAATGATGGAGTGCCTCCTCAAGAGGGTGCGTGTACTCGGCACACTTTCCCTTATCATCCGAGATACTAAATTGTGGTTTGCAGCCCCTGCTTTAGAACCACTCCAATTCGCTTCCGTCGACTCAACAGCATCAGTCGAACAAGTTCCCCAATCTTGGGGCTGGAAAGTCGTGATGCTCCTCAAGTTTGGGTTTATCCTAGCCTTAGCTTTCGCATCGTTGTACGAATATGGGCGGGCAGTTCTCTTTTAGGAAGATATTGAGCACAAAAGATACCCGGGCGCAATCCATTGTTTTTCATTTTCAAATTAGCACAAATTCGCTAGCTCATCGTTGCATATCATAACATAATTGATTTATTGTCTCCTTCAAATTGCTCTTCGCAGCTTTCCTCTTCAGTGCAGGCGAAATTCTCCCCCTCAGTTGTTTCGTGCCTCAGGACTGACCCTGACTGACCTCAGATATCTGGACCAATATTTGTAGCCTCCCGTTCGTCGAACTTGAACATCAGCCTTTCGACAGATTTCTTGTCACTTGAATGGACTTGAATCACTTGAATTACTTGAATCGAAAAAAATGGACTTAAAATTTTCTGCGAGAGGGCGGGGAACTGACCGTGCTCCCCATAGAAAAAACTTTTTTTTCTACTTGTGGAAAGTCGGACCTGGCTGGACCACTTGTCTCTTGAGCACTTTTTCGGCCAATTCAAGGCCATTCAAGTGCACTCAAGTGCAATCAAGTAATCTGTCGAAAGTCTGATGAATATCAGTGTAGGGATTAAACCAGGCTCAATCGCACCAGTCCTGGCTGGACGGCAACTGGTTGTAATTTGCTGGAATGGCTTGTTATCAAACTCTTCGGAATTGAACTGTATCTTTCTTTTTTGATTTTCAAAATAGCATCCACGCCGCGGCGTGCCGCGTAAGCTATTGGAAAGTATGTCAGAAAGGCGACCAAATGATCCCTCTAGAATGCTCCTACACTCGGAAACCCCGTATAATCCCCAGCCGCAAAATGAGCAATTCAGTGAAAATTTTGTCCCGACGTTACCCTCAAAAAGCCGCCATGATCAAAAGCCGTTTTCCCCACGCATAGGGGCGACATTTCTGGGGCCTATATATCAATGTGTAACCCTATGCCGTCGGTATATTTTCCTCTGACTGAGCGGAGAACGAGACTGAAATCACACAAATACGTCAAAAATACTTTTTTTTTTATAGCCCAGACAACCTGTGCCGAAATTTCCAGGGCTAGAACGTCCGAATAACTCCGATTTGATCGGCGATAAGATAACTTTTTGTCGACTTGTACAGTACTACCATGTCGCGCTTGGGCTTCAAGCTTTCTCGGGGTGTGTTGGGCACGATAGGCCCACCGTACGGAGCGCTCCTTCTATTTGTCGATGGCATGTATCTCACCGGTCCGCAGCATCCCCCTCGCGTACACGTGGGCAGAAAAGTACGCGTTGACTCATGGCCCCCTTCTCGATATGTCGCAGTACTACGGCTCTTCTTGCCTCCGCAATGTTAGCTGATCTGCGCATGGTGAAATTTTCAGAGGAACACCCGGTTCGCCACCGCAAAAGTCTCTACAGTCGGCCTTGGCCATCTCCGCGTCGTCTCTCGAAAGTTTTGGCTATTGTCCGTCGGAAGGAGAGCTCGCCCTCCGGCAGGAAATGGCGGTCGAGATGCGCGTGGTTTATGGAGACGATACCGATGTACGTCCCAGCGACATGTCCCTGACGTCGGGCTGCAACCTCGCGTTTGTTGCGACCATCATGACTCTCGCGGATGCGGGGGATGAGGTTATCCTCCCTGTGCCATGGTCAGTGGTGGTGCTCTTCTTTTACTCTTGGGCTAAAAGTGGGATCCAGGTACTTCAACCATCAGTAATGATCTCTGCAAGGATTTCCTGATACCTTTTATATTCATTTTTCTATGAACAGAATGACACTAAGCATGCTCAATATTACCACCGTGCCACTCAAAACAAGAGCGGCGGAGGGATTCGCTCCCTCAGTTTCTGAGTGCAAGGCGCTGATCACTCCCAAAACACGGGCGATTGTCCTCGTAACACCAAATAATCCTGTGCGTCTTGATGGATTTCCTCGCGTTTGTGAGCTCATTTCCTTCCCTCAAGACCGGAGCGACGTATTCACCAGAACTCATCCAGGAATTCTGCGACTTGGCGCAACACCATAACGTGGCGCTCATCGTCGACGAGACCTACCGCGACTTCATCACCCCTCCGCGTCCGCCCCATCGCCTCTTTTCCAATCCCTCCTGGCGCACGCACCTCATCCACCTCTTCTCCTTCTCAAAAGCCTATGCCGTCCCAGGCCACCGCCTGGGCCTCGTCGTCGCCTCCCCCGCCTTCCAAACGCCCCTCGGCACCATCCTCGACAGCTTACAAATCTGCCCCCCGCGCCCCATACAGCTCGCCCTCGCGCCCCTCCTCGCGTCCCTGCGGCCCGGTGTCCTCGCCACCGCGCACACGCTCGCGGCCCGGCGCGCGCTCTTCCAAGCAGCCCTCCCTAAGGCGTGGGCCGTTGGCAGCATTGGCGCGTACTTCGCGTTCGTGCGGCATCCGTTCCCCGGGCGCGGCTCGACCGAGGTGTGCCGCCGGCTCGCGGAGGAGATGGGCGTCGTGCTGCTCCCCGCGGCGTTCTTCGGTAGCAGCTTTGGCGATCCTGCTGCCACTACTCCTCCTTTGGCAGGGGCAAGGGCAGGAGATAAGGACGAGGACCGCTGGATTCGGTTCTCCGTCGCCAGCTGCGACGAAATGCAGATTCGCGCGGTTTGTGCGCGACTGGAGCGGTGTGAGGCGCTTTTTGGGTGGGAGAGGGAGTAGGATCGTCCCTGTCCGCGCGTGTCTATTCTCGTGTGATCACAACCCACCCAAGTCCAGTGTGCGCACAGTGTGCGTGCGCTCAATGTCTAATGTGTTTCCTTCGTTACGTATCACTACCATTGCGTCTTCTTTTGTCCTCCTTGCGTGCTTCCGCAGAGCGATTGTCGTTTGGTTGGTGCTTATTGATATTCCTGCATCTCAATATTTCTGAACCAATTTCAGTCCTTGATGCGTTCAGCCAATTAAACAGCCAATCGATGCGTATCGCTGATCACTTTCAATTGATTTTTTTTTCAGCCTCAGTGCGGACAATCGTGTTCTTGATTTAGATTGTTCTTCTCCATCTGCCAAGCCGTGCAAGTTTGACGACTTCCTCTGCATTCGGTGGTCCTCCAATTCACTCGTTTGGCCCGAAATTGCTCATTGACCGCTCAACGCAGTCGACATTCCCAATCCGAGCTGACGCGGTGATCCATGGCCTGTCTGCGTATACATCTGGCGCGTCTCCTTGCGCCATTTCAACCACCCTTGTCTTCGGTCATGTCGGTCTCCCTATTGCGGCATGGCATGGTAGTGTCGACTCTTCTGCCCGGTTGTAACAGTTCTCAAAATATTTAAGCTGAAAATGCGGGCGTAACTCCGCTGAAGCTTACTGCCAGTGACACAAATCGCTGTGGGACTTGCATGCTGATAAACATCTCAAGATCTTCCATATTGGGTTCCTACTATTTTGCTTCTAGTCTTGGCCATCGCAACGGCCTGCCAGTTCATCCGTCAAAGCGCTGCTGGCCAGAGTGGGTCCAGTCTCTTCGTGCGTGAATCTTTTCGGCGAGCGTCTGATGACAGATGCGCGCAACTTCGTTCATTGCTTTGGCAGATCTTGATGCATTATCGATGGACTTATTCAGCTTTGAGCTCGGTCCTCCTATGCAGGTACGCCCGTCTGACTTGTGTCAACTTAAGTTCTACTGATGTATCATTTCCTGTTGAGATTTGACAACTAGCTAGTACACGAAGCCTCAACGTCTCTTGCTGCAGCAATGAAGAAATCCTCAGCGCAGAATGTGAACAGGAAGAGGCAGTCTTTATTTGACCTCCATCCCAACTACCAAACATTTTCTTCTAGCTCTGGTATCCGCTGCTAACCATCGGCGCTGAACGTAGGCAATTGTGGCAGCACTACGTAAAATTACCCTCCGGGTGGCAGCTGACAGTTCCACATTGCATAGTGCACCGCATAGAGTCCCGGGCCCATAAAACAGAGTCGGTTCTGGGCTCGCTTCCTCATTCATTATCGTCCCACAGGCTTGGTCCTTTCCCTGTGCTTCATTCTCGGACTCTTGGTTCATCTGCCCTTTTTGTCCAGCTTGTTCTGGTCTTACTTTCATTTTTTGCTCGCGTCGACTTTCTTTCTTGAAACCACGAAATGCCACGGTTCTCGATCACCCTTTGTGTTGCGGTGTTGGCCTTGAAGGCGGGTGCCGGTACGTCCCGTCTGCTTCGCTTGTATACAAGATTCTTACGAGGGCCAACAGCTCCACTTCAATTGGATTCCCGCATCGAAGCTCGATCAGTTCTCGATTCCCTCCAAGCTGCAGAAGTACGTCGTTCCCGTTTCCCCCACTAGACGCCCGCTTATGCGGTGATTAAGTGCTCCAATATCACGACCGGTTTATCCTCTGGCCTGTCGTCGGCTCTTGCCGTGCTGAGCCAAATCAAGACGTCTGTAATCCTTTTGAATGCTGGAATTCTCTCTCATTGAAAATCAACCAACAGCTCTGACACTTCGGTGTCGAAAGATTTGGCAACAGTGAAAGGTTTCCTTACCACGGCATCCGGTGTAGGAAATGCAGTTGTTGGAGCGTGCAATGCAGGCGCAGCCACTGCTACCTCCACAGGCGCCGCCAACTCTGCGTCGGCGGCTGCGGCTCAGGCCAGCGCCAAGGTGATATATTTGAATCAACCCCTCCAACTAGTGCTGATCTTTCGATGATAGGCCGCCCTTGCGTCGGCAGCAGCAAGCGTATGTCCCTTCCCTATTAACTCATGTGCCTAACTAACATCAAACCTCTTATTCCAGGCCGCAGCTGCCCAAAAATCGCAGCAGGCACAGGTATGGCCAGAATCTATTCTTAAAACCTTCCCTTTTTCAATTTATCTTTTAGGCAGCGAAGGTCTACATCTCGGTCCAGGAATCTGGTTTATTATCTCATTTAATTTTAGGTCCTCTCCGCGGCACAAGCTCAGGCGGCCTCGGTACGTATACCGTGATACCCCAGCATTCTGAGTCCAGCTTCTAAAGCCACGTTTCTGCAGATCGTTTCGGCTGCAAAGGCAGAGGCATCGAAGGGTCTCGCTGCGGCAAAAGCGGCGGCTGCTTCGCAAGTATGTGGTCTTCCTTTTTCATTATTATTTTGTTGACGTCCACAGGCGGCTGCGGCTGCGAAAGCAGCGGCTGGAAAGTCTGGATCAGGCGCCGCGAAAGCTGGCGCTAAAGCTAAATCCGCCAAAGCCACTGCAACTTCCACCACGTCCAGTACCACATCTACAGATTCCGGTACAACCACCACCACCAGCGATTCTGCGTCTCAGACTACAACTTCCACTGACTCTGACACAACCTCTGGGTGAATAGTTTAGGTTTGAATCTGCTGCGTCCAAAAAGCTCATCGCTATTCTGAAACTAGAACCGATTCCCTGACATCGACAGACTCGTCAGTCGTTTCTTTGTTTCTGGTCTTTGCGAGGCTGACCCTTTATCTCAAATAGGGATGCCACCGCGACATCGACATCCTCGTAGATTATTTCTATTTCTTTTCTTTTGTAGGTCTGAGCTTCTCCTCAAACAGAGACGCCTCCGCAACATCGGCCGACACGTAAATATTCTCCGTTTCCTGTCTTACGAGGCTGAGCTTTTTTCTCAAACAGGGACGCCACCGCGACGTCGACAGACTCGTAAATTATTTCAAACGTCCCCTCCTTTTACGGATCTGACCCGTGCTCAAGGAGCGATGCCACCGCGACATCGACCGACTCGTAAATTATTTCAAACGTCCCCTCCTCTTACGGATCTGACCCTTTATCAAGGAGCGACGCCACCGCTACATCGACCGACACGTAAATTGTCTCCGCCTTCCTCTCGTTGCGCGTCTGAAGAGCTTTGCTTGAAACAGGGACGCGACCGCGACCGCGACCGACACGTAAATCCCTTCCCCATTTTCTGTCCCTCCATTTCTGAGCTTTTCCTCAAATAGCGACGCCACCGCGACAGCAACTGACACGTAGAACCATGCCACTTTTTTTTTCGTCTTGATCTCAGTATTTCCTCAAACAGCGACGCCACCGCGACAGCGACTGACACGTAAATAATCTCCACCTTCCTTCTCTCCAAATTCTGAGTTTTCGTCCCGCAGCGATGCCGCCGCGACTGGATCCGACGCGTAAATCACTTCAACCTTTCTTTCTCAGCGGATCTGAGGTTTTTCTCTGAAAACAGAGACGCGACATCGACAGCAACGGCCGACGATTCCACGGCAACCGACCCTACTGCGTGCGTTCTTAGTCGTTCTTCTCCTTTGTTGTGAAGTTGACCGTTGCTCAGAACCGACGCATCCGATCCCACAGCGTAAATACTCCCGTTCATTCTGGCCATTGAATGAGAGCCTAATACTCGTTATATCAGCACTGATGCCTCCAGCGACCCCACCGCGTGAGTTCTCCGATGCATCATTTTCGTCCCTCTCGAGGCTGACGATATTCCTCCCAGAACCGACGCAGCCAGCGATCCCACCACGTGAATATACTGCTTCCTTCTCCTTATTCATGTCCTGAAGTCCTTACAGCACGGACTCAACCACCGACTCAACCACCGACCCGACTGCAGACGACGGGACTGCAGACGACGGGGTAAGTGTAACGCTCCTTGCACTCTGTCTAAATAAATGTTCACACTCTCGGTTTCAGACAACGGATACTACCGCTGACGATGGGGCATGCTGAACTCTCCCTTCCATTAATCCTTGGATATTGATTTTTTTTCTTTTCAGACAACCGACACCACTGCCGACGACCCGACCGTGAGCCAGCTTCAATCCATTTTTTTTTTGGTCTGCGTTGACGTCGAATCTAGGACGACGGGTCGGGCGACGACGACTCCGCTGACGACGATGGCGGGGACGACGGCTTCGGTGACGACGACGGCGGGGATGACGGCTTCGATGAAGACGATGGCGGGGACGACGACTTCGATGACGGTGGGGACGATGGGGACGATGGGGATGATGACTTTTGAGGATGGAGCGCCGTTGCGTTGAGAATATCAAGAAATACATGAACCGAGAATTCCTAATAGCTCTTGTTTTATTATAATTTGGAACCAAGATCTTGAGAAATCCTCTAGCAGGATAATTTTTTGGCCCCCTGCTTCACAATACACGCGAGAGAAATGTTTTCGAAGGGTACACCCGCATCACGTGAGATGTTGAACCGTGAACCGGAGTTGAACCGGAGTGATATTATTATTTGAATTAATTTTATGGTATATTTACTGTAGAAACATGTACTCTGAAAAGACAATATGTGTTGTAAACAGTCATGGTGGTCAATTTATGAGCAATTTATCATAATTTTGGCGCAAATAGACTGCATTTGGTACCGGCCTTTCGAGAACGTCTGGGCACAGATGCATTGCACGCCAACTTCCGCCACGCGCCATGTCAGCTGCTTGTGATGAGACTCCGCGCCAGAGGTGGCGCACCGCCAAACCAACGTCAGCGATCGGTACGTACAATTAATGTAAATGACATACAGCTTGAACTTTGATGTGCCATAACTTCCGTCCCAGCGAGAAGGTCATGATTTATAGCCACTTGCGAGCTCAGAGTAGAGTCTGGATGAAACGCTAAGAAATCTGAGAGCATTATTAGACCAAAATGATGGTCGCTGTAAATAAAGTAAGTCTTATAGATAGAGAAATGCAGAGGAAAGAAGAGAAATCTGATTCCTGTCATTCCCCATGCCAGTATTGAACCAGGCTTGCGGGACGATTCCACGTGTCGGTTCTCTGCCCTTGCGAGATCGGTGTTCTCTCACCTGGTAGCTGCGGGCCTCGTGCGGTCCTTAGTGATGTTCTGCTTTGGCTTGGCCTGTCATTCCAGACTTTGGCTTAGCTTAGGCCTCCAACAATCCAAGCCAGGCCAGAAGCCAAGCCAAGCCAAGGGCTAGCTTTGGCCTGAAAGCCAACACGGTATCTGATGCACATTTTTGGCTTTGCCCTGGCGAATTCTCAGGCCAGGCCAAGGTCAACCTGGGCCAAATCCAGAACATCACTAGTGCAGGCAAAGCACCATATAAGATCCATAGTTCGTGGGCTGCTCTTCTAACAACAAGCCGCCAGAAGAGCCATGGCTCAGTGAGTAGACCGTCCTGTCACCAACGGTGCCAGTCGCTAACAAGAGTGGCTCAAGATGCCAGACGGCCAGATTCTATGTCGAATGCCAGCAAAGAGAACGGAAGAGATTTGAATACCGTCGGAGATGCGTTGTCACTGGCATCATCATTTCCGGTGCGGGATTTTGTCGACTGAGAGCGGTCATCGAAAATATCAAGGGATTTCTTCCAATGAGGCGCTTTTTCTTTTTTGTGGTAGGCGGCGCCCAGTGTTCGCCCTAAGGCCTAAGGCCTTAACCCTTAAGGTCTTAATTAAGGCCTTAATTAAGGCCTTAAAATTTTTCGGCCCAGCGTCCCGACCTTAATAAGGCCTTAAATTATCACGTGTACCATTTGTAAATTTACATTTTTTTTGCTATTGGCCGATGTGACTCTCGACTACATACCATCATTTTGCTGGAGCAATGTTTCCATCAGGGAAAAACCAGGCCTATCCAGAGGGGCAGAGAATCCCCGTACTCGGAAACTGTTGGCACGTATGATGGAGGAGGAGGAGGAGATTCCAATGGAGTTGTTGGCAGATGAGATGAGGAGTACATAGCAAGTACATAGGCTAATTTTGATATTTCGGCTGTGCCAAATACCGTGGGAATTTTTCAATCGAAGGCCTTAAAGGCCCTTAAGATTAAGGCCTTAACCTTATTAAGGCCTTAAGGAGCCGGCCAACCCGATTTAAGGCCCTTAGGGCGAACACTGGTAGGCGGAGGGACACTCGACAACCGACAGAGGTAGGAGCAGCGAGTCTAGGGAGTTTGAGTATTCGGGATTGGTGTTTTGAATTACCAGACCTAGACCCCACTAGGCGTTCTACCTCTAGCGTGATCTCGGTCCACATTTTCTTATTCAAACTCCGCTCGATCAGTTCTCGAGGTACGAGTAATTTTTTAAATTGCGGTGACCTCAGACAGGCCCTTTCAAAGGTTTGTGTGTCCGCCCCTTGGCACGCCCGCACTTTTCAACATGCCGCGTCAGTGCCGCTTCGGCCCGCATCATTTTTTTCGGACCCGGCAACCAGCTTACTCCACGTCACGTAATTACTAATCTCTATCTTGTGCTACCATTCCACTGTCCACAGATGAGCGCCGACGCTGCAGTAATACTTATCACTGGATGTTCCACCGGATTTGGTCGTGAACTTGCACTAGGTCGGTCATCGTCCTATGAATGCCCAACTCAACATTGCCAACTTGATCGTCGCAGCCGCCTTGTCGGCAGGATTACGCGTCATCGCAACCGCACGTCGCCCAGAAACCCTTGTCTCGTTGCACGAGGCGGGGACCAAGACTTTAAGACTGGATGTAACGTCCTCCGCCGACGAACTCGAGGCGTTTGCCTATGAAGCGTTGTCACTTTAGTGCGTCCGGGTCCCTCTCACCATTTCAATTCTGATTTCAATTCATCCGATCCCGATCCTCAGTGGCCGTGTCGATTTTCTCATTAACAATGCTGGGTTCTTGCAAGGTGGAGCAATCGAGGAGAATAGTCCGCAAGAAAATCTGGCCCAATTTTCCACGAATTTCTTTGGGGTAATCTCTGGTTTCCTGCAGGCCCCCTAGCATAGTCTGAGGTTCCTCATGTGCAGGTAATCAACGTAACGAACGCCTTCCTTCCCCACTTTAGAGCACGCAAGTCGGGGACGATAGTAAATATCAGCTCGCAGGGATCCGCGCTGTGTGTCCCCGGCGCCGGCATTTACTGCGCCAGCAAGGCCGCTGTGGAAGCTATCACCGATACGTGGGCACACGAGCTCGCTCCCTTCAATATTCGCTGCATTTCTGTTCTGGTGCGTTCGGAATGCGACTTACATGACTCCTCAACCGCTTAATTCTTTTTTACCTATCCGTAGCCCGGTGCCTTCCGGACTTCTGTCGCGGAATCGGGGAACCTGAAAGTCGCAGGAGTCAAAATCGATGGGTATGAAGGGGCGCATGATTGGGTCGTCGGGTTCAACCAGTCGGCGGGAAAAGAGCGTGGCGACACGAAGATCGCGGCAGCAAAGATCGTCGAACTCATCTCCGTAGACCCAGATCGGGCGCTTCCGATGCGTCTGGCTATTGGAGAGGATGCGTACGAGAATGTCAAGTCGTTTTACGCGAAGCAGCTGCAGGATTTAGAGAAATGGAAGCAAGTCAGTACCGGAACGGATGCGGTGGCGTAGGATCCATGGTGAGTCCTGCCATTTTCGGCGAAGACTGCAGGCTGAATCAAGATATGATTGATACAGGTGGTGTTTTGGTAGCAAGTAATCTAGCTACGAGGCAATCTACTCTCCTGTTACAACCGGCTGCAGTACCGCTTCCCCCTTCTTGTCGCGATAGAACAGAATGTCGCCTAAATTCCCGTAATCAACCAAAGTTCAAAACGAATGAAATGACTAACCGTTGTCCTCCACAAATTGACACCTGTTGTAGTTGTCCCACAGCGCCTGGAATACTGGTTTGTCCGAAAACACATAGTAATCTCCAATGAAGACTTTCAACGCGCCGGTCGCTTCTTTTCCGTGATCTAGATGAAACGAAACCACGATCAATGGTCGAGGTTTGCGGAAGCTGATGGAGTCGTTACATACAGAAAGGCATCTTGGGAAAAAACTGATAGTGCGAGGTGAATATCGATGTGAGCACAGGTCGCCGATAGACAACGCACATGGTGAATAACATGGTACCGCGCAACGGAATGCAAAAAGAAGTTGCCTTGCCAGCCGAGGAAATCCCTAGACAGTAGAGGTTGAGTGTTCGCTTTTAATCGAAGTTCTTGTACACTCACCTATCGACTGTGGCGGCGGCTCCTCGCTGGAAATTCCACTCCCTTCCCCGAAAATGAGGGATGACCTGAAAGACCGAGTAAGTCAGGTATTGAACCATGCACGGAGATCACTCTACAGCGCACCGGATCAGTATGGTGCAAGTACGTGATCATTATAACTAAGAAGCAAGAATTTAGAGGGAATCACAAAGACAGTGCGAGTACGCACACCAGTGAGTAACAGCCAGCCATGGAATCCCATAATACTTGATCACTTCTGACGCTCCGTACGCTAAAACAGCGTTCCGAACCGCGAAAACCATGACAGCAAGCCCCATGTTCGAGATGATCACCGCACGTCGTTGGCCTTTGGTGAACAGGATCGAATTTGCTGAAAAGAGGATGAGAACAGCCCCTCAATTGAGCGGTATAACCAACGCATAAAATGATTGGTCCATTTCGGGTAGCGTTTCTGTCCGGAAGAATTCAACACTATTTTCTACGGTCAGGCAGGCGCTGAACAACCAAGAAAAACGAAGGACGAACGCAGATAAGCCGGGAATGCCAAAAGCTGCTGTCGGATCAGCATGAAGAGAGTGAAAAGCGGAGTATCGCCAAAGATCTCTTCGTAGTTGATGTGAGTGGCGGGGAGAGGAATCCCGAGATCCGATCTCGTCTTCGGGACATAGACCTCGTCCCGTTCCATGGACGCGTGGCTGATATGATGGCGGTGGTGCGATATTTTCCAGCTAAACGATCGATGATCAAGGAGGAGATGGAATCGACGGGATGGACTCCCACCTGAAATATGGAGTCCACAGCAATGAGTGTGTAATCTGACAATCCAGTCAGGTATGATGCCATAGGGTTGGGTTGAGAAATATACATACGAATCCGATCGCATCATTGAGATTTTTGTGAGTTGAAAAAGCGCCGTGTCCACACTGGGAGATTTTAATATGGGGATACATTAACTGAAAACAGCGCAAACCTCATGTCCGATGACCCAGATTCCTGTGAATACGAGACCTTGGAACCACCAGCTGAAGATCCGGTTCAGCCGACGGGTTATAGTTAATAAAGAGTTTGCACAGGAGCCACTGGAGCCTTTTGATGGCTGATTTGCAGTGCGCAAATAAATGGGTGGCTCCACCCGCCAAATATCTCCGCGGATGGCTGTTAGAGCCACTGGGGACTATTTTTGGTGGGCGGAGCCGCTCCTCAGCGCACTGCAAATCAGCCACTGAGTGGCGCTGATAGCTGCTGCGCAAACTCTCTAATATTATTGACTTACTAAAGACACCACGCGAGCCAGCGGAAACTTGCCGCAGTGACAAGAGGGCAGGTATGCTGCGTTCGAAGTTTTGAGAAGAACGGGTCGATAGTGGTGGCCAAAGCCCACAGCGTTCCAGCCAAGAAGACGTCTCGACAAAGATACAGAAGGCTCCGATAGGTACTTCGTTGAAAACAGTGCGGAGGGATGGCGGCTCGGATCTCCTTGAGTGCCCTACGTCGTCGGTGAGCTGAGAGAAACCCATACTGGCCGGATATTTTACCAAGGCATCGGAGTATACGTAGGACGAGCATCAGGCATGGTGGGCGCGAGACGGGATGAATTGAGATCAACGTCAATCAAGGATTTTTATGGTTACTAAGCGGAGAGGCGAGGTGGGACAAATTGACCTCCAATTTACTCCCAATTTATTCGGCGGGCATTGGCGAAGGCAAACCTTTCCGCGAGGCAAAAAGGATCGGCGAAAGGCTATATGTTCTTATTGTACGGCAGAGGACTGAAGTAATAAATTGACGCAGCAAAGCCAAAGGTATAAAGTCTGTGCAACGTCCTGATCTCTAAATGTTTGAGCCTTCCATGCACCACGTTCAACTAAAAAGGTTGAGTATGTCATCGTAATGCCAGGAGTCGAAGTTTGAAAAAATTGGATCCACGCCAACTTGACTTCTCGGGGTGTCCACGTCCCAGACGAGAAGCGGCCAAGACGTTGTTTGATATTGGAAGCTAGGGGTCCGAGAAGCATGACACATGCGACGGACTCGGCGTTCGCTTCTTTGTAGATGCGTAGTGCAGAGCGCTTGAGGGTAGAGAGTCATTTCGGGGCTCTCAGTGTTATTCAGCTCGACGTCACTTGTCGGGAGGGAGTAGCTCGTGTTGAAAGAAGTTCCGGACCCACGCCAATCATTGATTGCGGGTGGAAAGAAAGACGTTCAGGAAGCACGCTCAATCCCGTTCAACCTCGGGAATTGGTGACGTTAGTTGAAGCATAAGCCAGAGAAAAGGCACGCACTGTCGATCCACCAAGTGGCTTCTTTTGTCTGTTCTCTCGTGTTTTTGTTTGTTCAGATCTAGAGCGATTTAATTAGTATCCTCCGGGAAATATTATGGAAGATTTTTCCGCGGTGGACCCCGCCTCTTAGGACGCCTCGGAGAAGGAGCGGCGTCGCTCGGTGAAAGCCTGAAATTTCGAAGAGACGGAACCACGTCATCTTGGATACTGCGTATCTAGGGTGGATGCTCGAGGCGACGTCCGAGTGCGGAGACGCGAGGACCAGTCATCTAAGCGCAGTCTTGAGCAGCCCATACAAGTGCTGATGCTTTCCTCGCAGACTATTTTCACCAGGTTGAGGTGCGTGGAGCATGTATGTATCGATAAAAGCTTACATTTTGAGTAATCCAGAGCGAGCAAAGCGAGCAAGGCTGCGGCGTAAAATTCGGGAACGGAGAAGTATCCACGAGGCAGTGGTGAGACGAGGCTGCGGTAATTAACTGCGCGGTAGTCCCGAACTTTGAGAAGGGAGCGCGTGCCTGGGAGGGACCGATGTAGACGGCAGATTTGCCCTTGTGCCTTCACCCTAGAGCGTGTGGCGAGAGCAACCAAGAGTAAGGCTCCAGGGTCGCTTCCCAGAGCAAGCTCGCACTATGCACAGAAAAGATCCCATTGACGACGCATACTTATTTCCCGCGGACACACAAGTCTCTCTTCACACTGGCGGAGTCAAAGAGTCGTTTCGAAAGGGCGGAAATTGCAATATGTGCTGATTGAACGGCGTTAATGTCTTCTGATTCTCCGTGCTGTCAGACAGACAGTCCATGCCTGTAGGGAAGTGCGGCCTCGTGTAATATGATCTAGTATGATCCGTGGCGTCCAAAAAGAGTGCGGAGTCGTGGATCTCCATGTGCTGGAGCCCTCAGTTGCGACACCCCGAAAGGAAAGTTGAAACCCCGAACCAAGGATATGTGCTCGCCACGGTTGAATATTCAGGGTTGAAACGCAACGCCCAAGCGAGTCCCGAAGGTACACGCGCATCGTACGAGATCACCGGCTTTTGAAAGACGGAATGAATCGTCCGCCTCAGCAGGATAGGAAATCGGGAAATCCAGCGTCTTCGCGCGTTCGGCCCTATCGAAGAAGAGGTGCCTCCTTTGCCCACTTCTTGACGGCCTGGCCAAAGAACTGGATTACCCCTTCTGTTCCGAACCCTCGCAGGAGGCTCCAAAGTGTCATAGCTAGCGAAATTTTGGGGCATTGAGCAAGTTCCCAGCTCACCGATGGCAAGTTCTCGAGCGTCGCAAGTGCGGGGGTTGTACAAAGCGTACGAAGCGGGCCAGCTTTCTGTGAATGTGGGTGGTTCTGTATAGAATATTGAAGATGCAGACCACTGGCAGGAAGACTGACTGGGAGTGAGCATCGATGATTTGGTTGTGATATCACCTCCGCGGCGTTTCTTCCTTACCTTGGAGCATGACACCTCAGGCAGATGACCGCGCAAGGGGTCATCAGAGCGTGCTCGTTGGCTGCGAAGCAAGAGGACCGTCCAAGTAAGCTCAACCCACTATGCGGGGCACCCTCCAATTAGTCGGCCGTCCGAGGCTTCACATATCGAATGCGTATACCGGTTGCACCTGCATCAATTTCTGCTTAGCTTGAGCCCAAGCGAATGACCGAGCTGACTAGACAAACTATCAAACAGAATCATGGTCCTCGTTTCGAATGAGCAACTCACTGCACATCCGACCTATGGACGACTCGATAAACCTGCTACTAGTAGAGTGTTTCGTGCCGTGATATTTTAGTAGCCAATATCATTCAATATTGCGAGTATGATGTTGAAGAAACGGCGCACGTATCTAAAGCTACAAAGTCATTCCTGTTTCCCAGTTTTGTCAAGGGAGCAATCATCTCGACTTTCGACTGGTCGATCGCGGACATTCAACCGAACAAGCACATTGTCGTTCAAGAGTGAAACAAAGTATATTCATTCAGCATATTCATTCATTTACAGATGTCCCGGGTCCGAAGCTGGATGCCTAGCCTGTTGCCGCGGCCCCACCCCCATTTGCAGCAGCCCGATTTTGCTAAAAAGAAAATGTGGTGATTATTACACTGGTAGTGAAAGAGTGCTTGACGCAGACGCACGTCTTGTCGGTGGATCTCAGTGTGCAGGATCGCTAAGAGCAGGAACATCTTCTCGAACTCATCCTGTATCTGATATGGGAGATAGAGGACAGCTGGCTCGTTGTCGGAGAAGAGGTGCCCATGGAAGGGCGTGAAGCGAGCCATGCCTGGGTTGGGCTCGAAATTGGGCGTAACCTCGAAGCCGATGGTCGTAAGCACGCCTGATGATCCTAGCGTCCGGACATACCAGCAGTTCCTTCTGCCTATTATGATATTTGAGACGAAATGGCCTGTTACCCCAGTTCCACTCGCGCTCGCTGATAGCACCCGATCATGAATGAGCTCGCTGATAGACAGAGAACGCGCAGTACGCACGAAGTGAAAATCCCGCCGGTACGAGCCTTCAGGCTATCGATATCTCGTTGGAACCCGTTTATGTTGAACGTGTGGTCGCGCCAGTTGAGGACTCCGACGAGGCCGCTAGCCGCCGTGACGGTAGTTTCCTTGCGGCGGTGCATCATCCCGGTTGTGGTCACGATCGTGTAGTGTACCGCGCCGTCCGGTCCAACTACGGGGGTCTTGATTATGTCTTTATCGACGAATGTGAGCGGGATAGACATGGTGGAGTTGTGAGTAGGTGGAGAAGGATTGGATCCACTTTTATATGATGTCCATTCATGCAGTGATATAGCCAATCGCGGGCCGGGCATGGACAGTTCATACTTGGAACTTGTGAGGAGCTGGAGCTGGAGTTGGAGCTAGACATTTTTTTTCGGCGGCTTACGTAGACACGATGGATTACATCAGCATATCATTCCTACACCTATTATCGTATACCCACCATTCGGGTCATCCCCAACATTTTCGCAACGTTTTCGCCACCAGGAAAATTCTGAGATACCCGATTCATTAGTCTGTAGTTTAACCGCGCCTGATCATTGGACCTTATTATGTAAAGTGCGGAGTTTGAATTTTGGCGCGAGCTCTATGGCGTTTCCAGGGTGTATATTCAAAAAATCTAAGAGGCCAAATGAGTTTTATTTTTATTTTGAATAGATCTGTCTCTTCGGATTTCTTTCTCGGGTCTATAATCCTCGTAAAATGAAAACCCGGTCAACGGCCCATGATCATCACAATTTGACCTCTTCGCCCCAAGATCGCCCGTGCTTTTCCGCGTAAACCTTGAGTGAGAAACTCGTCCATTCTGACTCCCCGAGTGATAATCAGATAAAATAAATCTCTCACATTCATCCTAAATGTGTGAACGAGAGCCGAGAAATATGAGCTTGCATAATAAGGTCAACTTACGAGATACGAGTAATTTTTGTTGTAGCGTCTGTTTATAAGAGACTAAAGAAACAGCGGTTTGTTCCCAATTTGGTTTCTCATGCCCCTTGGATGCGCTTCAGGCCCATTAATCAATCGAGGTTGTTGATTTTCTACTGGAACAATTACCAAAATGAAATAGGGGTCACAGGTCCCAGCCGCGGCTGAACATCTGGAAAGTGAAATCAGAGGGTCACAGGCTACACTCGGTGAACCTACGGTCGAAATCTATATAAGAATCGAACACGGTTTGTCTACACAACAGATCCTTACATACTAGATCGGACCGAGACCCGGATCTCCACAGCCAAACATGGCGCACGGTGACCGCCGCGCACCACTCTCGCCGCTTTCTCTCCGCTCCACTGGCATGTGGAACCAGCTACGAAGAACATCAGACTTTTGACATTTCCATTGTGGCGTTGTCAGGCGTTGTACAACGCGTGACAACACGGCAACGCCCCGCGAAAACGGTACAACGCGGCCAAAAAACGCCGCAACGTCACAACTCCATAGTTTGGGCTCACAACGCGCAACGCCAGTGATCCGTATAATGTTTGCCGAAGCTCCGCTGTTTGGTATAATCGAAATCTTCTTTCACCCATGGGAGTCCCCCACCCCTGCAACCCATCCCACTTACCCCTGCCAAATTTCAAGCTTTATGTTGAGCTCACCATCGTCGACAAAATTCATCAACAACACCGACAACGCGTGAAAACCCCACAACGCGGCAATCAAAATGTCAATTTGCTGATGAAGCGCAAGCCAGCGGCAAGACAGTGGATTATAGGGCGCTCGAGGAATCTGAAGTTGAAGGGAAGGAAACGTCTATGATTGTCGTTCTAAGAATTGAACTCCTTCGACCTTACTAAGGGCCTGATCGGCAACCATTAATTCATGCGTGAATCTGGAAAAGTCACGATCAGTCACACCCGATCAAACTCTTCGCCCGCGCCCACTTCCGCCGCCCGAAGCACCGTTCTACGCGTTCTCATGGCCGCCGCGCACATAGTGAATCGAAATGACGTGCACAATCTCTCCCCGGAAATCCTTCAGCTGATCCAGCGCCGCCGACGCGCTCTATGCACCGCCGCGCTTGCAACCGTGTTTTGTGCCGACAGTCTCTTGCATCTAGAACGCCCTATTCCTATACCTCGTCACACCTCCATCCTCACAGGTCAGGACTGGCTTGACGAAATCATCAATGGCCATCCAGAGCGGTGTCTCGACCAGCTGGGGATGTATCCGGCGGCTTTCCTGTTGCTATGCTGGGAATTCACCGCAAACGGAGCTCTTGCCAACAGCCGACACATCACCGCAGCGGAACAAATGGCCATATTCGTCTATTGGTTTGTGCATGCGAGCAGCCAGAGGGACTTGATGGAGCGTTTTCAGCGGTCGAACGACACCATCAGCAAATACACCAACCTCGTACTTGACATTGCTGTGGACAACTTCTATCAGAAATATGTGCAGAACCCCGCCGACTCCACTCCCCCCAAAATCGCCAACAATCCTGCATATTTTCCCTTCTTTCGTTACTGCCGAGGGGCTGTCGACGGTACACACATCAACGCCTTCGTGCTCGCTGCTGATACTGTCCGTTATCGAGATCGCCATGGAGATGTCACCCAGAACGTCCTGGCGGCGTGTGATTTCGACCTCCGCTTCACATACATGATGCCTGGGTATGAAGGAACAGCTGCAGATGGACGACTTTTCGATACTGCGCGGCGCAATGGATTTGCCTTGCCCCCACATCGCTATTACCTCGGAGATGCTGGATTCCCCAATTGCGACCTCATTCTAGCCCCCTTCATCGGTACACGCTATCACCTGAAGGAGTGGGACAGCAGCGGGTGCGAACCGGAGACACCAGAGGAGCTGTACAACCTTCGGCACTCGCAACTCCGAAATGTCATTGAGCGAATATTTGGCGTCACAAAGCGGCAGTTTCCCATTCTGATCTCCAGCCCCGAGTGTTCGTACGAGGTACAGTCAAAGATTGTGGCGGCGGCGGGAGCTCTGCACAACTTTCTTTGCATCCATGACCAGCTTAACTCGTTTGCCTTCGAAATCGACAATCAAGAGGAGTACGATCCCGACGCCCACCCGTTCCTCGCTGGCGCTGTCATTCCGGAGCACCGTGTACTTGCAATCACCGAGGAGGAGTCGCATAGGGCAAACGCGCGGCGGGAGCAGATGATGATGAGCATGTGGGCTCAGTACATTGCAGAACATGACGACTAGTACAAATGTAACGACGATACAGCTGGTTATGGAATGACAGACATGCGAAGAATTCGAGTGGGTCCCAGATGATCACAATGAGCAACGAAGATAGCAAAGAACTACACCCAATTAAAGGGCACCTCCATCTCCTTCTCGGTCAACACGCGCTTGAGCAAGGCGATGCGCTGGATGCGATGCGGGGCTTTGATAAAGATACGCGCGCGCATTTCGTTCGCGCTCAACGCGTCCAAGAAAAGGGCGTAGTATTCGCCGTCGGGGTCGTCGGGGAGGAGGGTGGGGTCTGCGATCAAGGCATCCACGATTTCGTCCACATGCGAGGTGTCTGCCTTGGTGATGATGGGCGCAGACATGCCCTGGCCGATTGCTTTCAGCCCGCGTGCGATCTCGCTCCCGGTTTCAGCATTGCGCGACGCACGACGCCCGCCAGAGCTCGAGCCGGCCGAGGCCGAACGGTCACGGTCGCGTGCACCGGCCTTTGTCTTCGGCTGGTTGCTGTTCTCGTTCTCCTCTTCATTGCCAGGGGTGTCGGAGAGTCGACGACGTTTGGTGGGGCGAGGGAGGAGCTCATCATCGTAAGGCTTCGGGGACGGGGGTTGGTTGGGTGTAGAGTCCGAGTCTATGTCGATGGCGTCGTTCTCGAGAGTCTGGAGCGGGCCGCGCTTCTGTGGTGACAACAAGGAGGGAGCGGCGGCGGAGGCGGAGGCAGAGACAGAGGGGGATGCGAATGCGGATGCAGATGCGGATACGGAGGCAGAGGCAGAGGATGACTTGCTTTGCTTTGACTTGGACTTTGTGAGATGCAGGACATGCTCGCCGGTGGCCTTGTTGCCGCCAAAAAGGCCCACGAGGCGATTGTAGTAAGGGCACGATCTCTTGAAACACTTCGCGTACTTGTCGCCAAACTCCTACATCCCATTAGCATAGAGTTGGATGCGAGAGTTAGCTGCACGCACCTCCGTAAATTTTTTGACAAAATCTGTCTCAGCCGTAGCCTTCTTCTCCCCGTCGTCCCATCCAACTCCACTCTTTCCGCGCACGAATTCGTATTCCTCGAAGATGCCCTTTACCTGAAGGAAGATGAGTACGAAATCAATGAGCAGCGACATCATAATCACGTATCGCAAACGATTCCCGACATGGTCTTTGGAGCGAATGGGGCGCGTAGGGAACCGCTTCTTGAGAGCAGCAGAGATCTCCGTGAATGATTTGGCCTTGAACCCATTGCCGCTGAGGTATGCGGTCGGGTCGTTGTGCAGATAATCTAGCGCGTAGTTGGTTTCCAGTTCCGTGAAAGAGTGGGAGGCATTGTCGGCAATTTCGGGGGCGACGTCGTCGTTGGCAGAGGGGACAGAGAAGGCAGGGTCATCGGGATGAGAGGCCATGGTGTGGAAGGAGCGAGGGAGTGGGTGGTGGCCGCCAGCAGTCGAGGGAAGCAAAGAGGAAGCAAAAAGAAGATGCGTGACAGAAGCGTTACAAGAATTCACAGATTCACGCGTGAATTAATGGTTGCCGATCAGGCCCTAAATGTACATCACAACCTTGTGTTAATATATGATGTGAACCGCATTCAATTCCGTAGCGAAGCACGGGCTCACTGCTATCATCCTAAAATCACAAAAATAACAGAGTTCATAGAAAAGATGATGCCCTACGCGCTAGACATGGGCCTAACCGGGAATTGAACCCCAGTGAGAATGCCGTGTGCTCTAATGTGCTCATGACTGCGTAAATATGGTCAGTATATGCTTCGATCTGCTGTCAATGTCACAATGTGCTCACCGACTTGAGGTTGTCAAGATTGATCAACTTGAGCTGCTCGCGCCTCGAGATTCAAGTCGTTTTTTCAGTACTTTGATGCCTTAATTATTCTTGAATTCAGAACTTCACCGTATTCGTATCGTGGTCGTTTGCTCTGAAAGATTTTGTCAAAGTCCGATTACGCCCTACCCGCTCAAATGAAACAGCGCCGGAACGCGTGTCGGAGTTTGAAATGTTTCTTGTTCTCGTACCACCACCATCTCCTCGACGTCGCCTTACCCCTCCTCGCCGCGCCTTCCACGGGCCCCCTCCTGTTGCCGCCCTCCTCGTCCTCGACGCCGTGCTCCCCACCTTCGACGCCGCGCTGCCCTTCTCAACGCCGCGCTCCCTCCTCTCCTCGGCGCCGCCCTTCTGCCCACCTCGATACCGCGCTCCTCCTCGACATCGTGATATCGCCGATATCGCCTTCTTCAAGCGATGTGCTCCACCAGCCCTTGTTGTTCCATGCTCACCCACCAAGTAGCTTACAGTACTTTCGACACTCTGACGCGACGTACAAGTCGCGAAGCGCTTACCGTCAATACTGTTCAACCCACGAACCCACCGACGCGTACAACGAGTGGAGCGACCCTCGCGAACCTCGCGTCCGTGCACGATGTCGCGCGGCGCGCCTGCGAGGTAGTGAGCGTTCGTGTGCATGCTCTGTGCGTCCTTCGCTCTGCTTAATCTCACCAAACGCTACACGCACATCAAATGGAGGACATGGTGTGTATTTTTGTCACTTTCTTTGTTACGCCTCACCTTCTCCTGCCCGCCTCGCAACAGCTGTGCGTCGTCGATTTCCTGGACGACTTACGCGCCCTCCTACCCTCACGTCCCCTCGATCCTGTAATGAGGTACGCGTACGTTCAGTGTCGCTCTGCATGTTCCCTCTGCTATTCTCACTGTCTCCGCTGCAGGTACTGTATACATCGATGTGAGTGTCCACTCCCCTTGCCCGCCGACCTTCGCTAATATCCTTTGTGTAGTCCAACGATACACAGCTGCTTCCTATACGCGTAAGTTTATCTCCTTGTCTGTGATCCGGTCATACTGAATTTTGCCTCTCAGTGTTCGACCGTCGACTCCAATGTCCTTGTTCCTTGGCACACGCTCCCTGAGTTCCCCATTGACTTTCCGAACACGAATGCGCTGGACTGCAAGTACACGGCGCTGATGATGTTGGGGCGGGTGTTTAGCGGTGGTCGGCAACGGCGCGTTGGTGGGGGCGAGTAGCGACCAGAATTGTATTATTTACGATCTGAAATGCAATATTTATTCGTGTCTATTACGGGACGTAATGGAAGCATCATAATACACTTCTGAGCACATCCAACGCAGATCTGAGCATATCTGAGCACAAAGTACTGATGAAGTTTTCCAGATTTTATGCTCATGTGCGCTCAAATGTGCTTGAATGTGCCGTGATTTAAAGAGGCACATTTTGACACATCTGAGCATACCCGAGCACACGGGATTCTCACTGGGATTGAACTCCATCCTAACTCGAAAATTCTTGGACCCTAACAAAGAATCGAACCACTAGTAAAGTACATTCATTTGTTTACAGACGTTCGAGGTTGGGGGCCTAGCTTGCTGCCGCAGCTGCAGCAGCCCGATTTTGCTAAAAAGAAAATGTGACGATTATTATGCTGGTAGTAAGGGAGTGCCTGACGCGGACGCACGTCTTGTCGGTGGATCTCAGTGTGC
Organism: Mycena galericulata; assembly: GCA_029289565.1. Lineage (NCBI taxonomy): Eukaryota > Fungi > Basidiomycota > Agaricomycetes > Agaricales > Mycenaceae > Mycena > Mycena galericulata. Next base: position 73,806 of record JARKIA010000256.1, read on the forward strand.
AGGATTGCCAAGAGCAGGAACATCTTCTCGAACTCATCCTGCATCTGATATGGGAGATAGAGGACAGCTGGCTGGTTGTCGGAGAGGAGGTGCCGGTGGAACGGCGTAAAGCGAGCTATGCCTGGGTTGTACTCGAAATTGGGCGTAACCTCGAAGCCGATGGTCGTAAGCACGCCTGATGATCTCAGCGTCCGAGACATACCAGCAATTCCTTCTGCATATTATGATATTTCAGACGAAATGGTCTGTTATCCCAGTTCCACTCGCGCTCGCTGACAGGACCCGATCATGAATAAGCTCGCTGCTAGAACGAGAACGCGCGCAGGACGCACGAATTGAAAATCCCACCGGTACGATCCCTCAGGCTATCGATGTCTCGTTGGAACCCGTTTATGTTGAACGTATGGTCGCGCCAGTTGAGGACGCCGACGAGCCCGCTAGCCGCCGTGACGGTGGTGACCTTGCGACCCAGCATCCCTTTTGTCGTCGTGATCGTGTAGTGTACCGCGCCGTCCGGTCCAGCTACGGGCGTCCTGATTATGTCTTTGTCGACGAATGTGAGCGGGATAGACATGGTGGAGTAGTGAGTAGATGGCGGAGAAGGATTCGATCCATTTTTATATGATATCCATTGATGCAATAGCCGATCCCGGGCCGGGCATGATTGACAACCGTCAAAGTCGCACCTGGACCGCCACAGTGATATAGAGGGCAGTTCAAACCTGGAACGTGTGAGGAGCTGGAGCTGTTAAATGCGGACATTTTTTTTTTCGGCATAGACGTACATTGCATCAGCATACCCGAGCCACAGTCCTGGCTTCGCTACACTTGTCATATCGTTTTTGCTTACTGCCTGCCTTACCCACCGTTTGTGCCATTTCCAACATTTTCGCGACGTTTTCGCCACCAGGGAAAATTCTGAGACATCCGGTTCATCTAGGAAGAAAAGCGTAGACGAAGAATAAGGGTTAAACAAGCTCAACCGTCAATAGTCAAGCTGTACTGCACAGCCATGGTACTCGGTGCTGAGCGCTGAGCGCTGAGTTTACCGACCCCTCCACTGGGTATAAATTAGGAAAGAATGCGGAAAAAGAAATCAAAAAAGGAAGGATCTCCGTAACCTCCCGGAAAGGTCTGTCCGGGCAAAGTGAAAGTGCCGCCAAGTGCCGCCAAATGCCGCCATGGCGGCAGTTGGCGGCAGTGTGGGCGGCACCGAATGGCGGCACTCTGACACATACGGTCACCCTGTGCCTGGTCTGTGTTTCCCAGTCATATACACATTTCCTACGTACCTTGTTGTCAATTATACACCGAGTTAACGCCAAAAAAGAAGGGTGGATAGTCGTATACTTGTAAATTTCCGATTAAGTGGCGGCAGTTGGCGGCAGTTTACCTCTTTAGGTGGCGGCAATGTGGCGGACATGAAACTTTTTTGGGCGGCAGTGGGCGCCACTGGCGGCACTGTGGGCGGCGGTCGAGAGCGGCAATGCCGGCGGCACTCCCGTTTAGAAGGCGGCAGGTAGCGGCAATTTCATGTGTGACATGGCGGCAGTGTGACTTGGTTGGCGGCAATTTTTGTGGCTTGGCGGCAACTTGGCGGCAACTTTGGCGGTCGTATGGGCGATATACTGTGCAAAAATTAGCGAAATTTCACAGGGTTTTTGATGACAACTTACATCTCAGTAGATTAGCTTGGGTGGCAACTCACAGGAAGTTTACATCTTCACTTTAGATGCAACGTCTTGAAACGGCTTACATCTTCGCGAGTCGTTGGCATCTCGGCAAAAATTGGGATTGATCACCAAAATGTTGGGATCAGATCCCAACTACCGGCCCGGGATCAATTCGTACTCTGTCGGCCGCTTTGCATTTCTGCCTCGGTTTAAGTCTCTCGGACATCATATTTTAGGTACAGGAAGATTAGAAGATCCATTTGGAGAACCTAACAGCAAGGTTCAGGTAAATACTGAAGAGAATTTACCATAGTTTGACTTTGCGGACTAACAAGTTTGCCCAAAGTTTTAGGGGCATTAGGATTCGTCTCATAATTTCCCAAGTGACTATTTTCACCAGAAAAAATGTACTCGTCGACATGTTTAAGGTTCTCTGCTCTCTGAGGCTCGAAAACCATAAAATATCCTTCTCAGGATGCCAACAGAGCATTCGGATCACCGTTCCGATCAATCTGATCAGTTACGCTGCCCTAGGGATTATTTGGAGTCAAAAAAGATCCAAGACACTCCAAGCAGCTGATTAGAGCCAGGTTAATTGTGAACCTCTACAAGGAATGCAACTAAGTTTGAAGATGTCCCCATTTTGGGAGATGCAGCCAAAAACCCTGTTTCCATTTTGAAGATGTAAGCCAAAAACCCCTGTTTCCACCAAGATGTCATCCAAATAATTTTTGCACGGTATATGTGCCATACGGTCGTGGCGGCAGTCTCGTACTAAGGTCACACACCGAAGCACAAACCCGGTTCGTGCGTGGGATAAATTGAAGGGCCTACATGCATTGGAGAAGTTGAATTGGCTAGGACCCATGGTGCGTTTATGGTGCGTTGCCTACAATGGCATATTTGTATGATATTTACTGATCATCTCCGTAGCTCGTCGAGTGCCTCGTGATGTGCATGAGCTGGCTCTGCATATGGGGCAACCACGCCTTCATGAACACATTCGGCGCTTCCTCTTCGACCAGCTCAACCCCAATGCACCTACACCTGGTGCACGGATTGCTCTCGCCCAGTGCCCGGACTTCGCCGCATCTTTCTGTACCACTCCGCCCATGCAGTATTCTATGCCCCAAGTGATGTCAGTGGTGTCGGCCGGGATGCATCACGAGCGTATCAGGGCTACTAAATCTTGGTACCGCGGGCCCGCACGTTACGACTGTGTTTTCTTGGAGCACAACAAGGACCTGCCTGGGTTTCAAACTGCGCATGTGCATATGTTTTTCCGATCTAAATTTCGAGGGATTGATTATCCGTGTGCTTTAATTCACTGGTTTTCCGCACGGGGAGAGAATCCTTGTCCGGAAACAGGGATGTGGATCGTAACACTGGACACGGTGCGTGGTGGGCGCGGGCCTGGTCTTGCCGTCGTCCATCTGGATTGTTTACTTCGTGGTGCTAACCTGATCGGTGTTGCTGGACATGACTTTATACCCGTACAGTACATAATTTCGGTTTGTCTGATTCTTTAGATGCATTCAAGGCCTTCTATGTTGACAAGTATGCTGATCATCATGCTCATAAAATAGCCATTTAAATATATCAATTTTACTCGGACTACTGTTTGCCAGCGTCCCCGTGTCACGGCCCGGGGATTATGAACAGTTTTCTTGTGATTTTCGTGTGTCATGGGGGCCGGCTCAGACCTAGAAAGTAAGTAGATTTTCAGAAACAACCCATATGCTGCTGTCAGGTGAACACATGATTAGACTCACAGTCATGTATGGGCCGAGAAATATTTTTATTTCAAAATTGTCAGCTACTACAACACCAGAAAGTCAAAAGCGGATTCTAAGACAGAAGGGAGTAAATTTCAAAAGCCAAAAAAGATGTCACTCACTACAAGCCAGAAAAATACCAGTAAAGAAGTTGTTACAAAAGCCAAAATATGTAAAAGGTAAGAAAAGTCGCGGTAAGATCTTGGAAAAGGAATTGTCAAGTTGCTGATCCCAACTTGAATAATAGGGTGTTTCACACATCCCAACTTGAGCCCCAACTCGGACCCCAACTCGAACCCCAACTCGGAGACCAAGTTGGGGCACAAATCAAGTTGGGGTCCAAGTTGGATGTCAAGTCGTGCCTAACCCCTCGACTTGACATCCAACTTGGACCCCAACTCGGTGCCCCAACTTGGTGCCCCAACTTCGCTTAATTTCGGTTGCTCGGTCCATTTGCCGCATATCAGATTATGTAACTCTACCTCCCGCTGCCTTCCCGCCCGCCCGCCGCTTCCCAGCGGCCAAATACATAGCGGCGGCTACCCTAAAATCGAACTTTTTTGGAGCAATGCAAACTTGAGCCATATGGCGGCCCATACCCATTAGCTGCAAACCAAAAAATGACAACTTCTTCGACATTAAAGTCTCAGGTACAGTACATGGAATCAATGTAGAACTGGGGAAAAGAGAATAAACTTGCTTCATGACCCTGAAAAGCCCAGAAATAGTGGAGTGAGTTGGGGCTCAAAGTTGGGAGATAAGCTGTAGGTGTTTCACACATCTACCCCAACTTGTGCCCCAACTCCGACCCCAACTCGGCCAAGTTGGGGTCAAGTTGGGGTCCGAGTTGGGGCCGAGTTGGGGCTCAAGTTGGGATGTGTGAAACACCCTAATGCTCTCCATTGTATTTGAATCAAGTTATATGTATACCTTGTGCAGAAGGAAATGTTCAAGTAGTGTCGGCGGCAGTTGGCGGCAAATACTCTGTGACAGAGGCGGCAATGTGACAAAAAGTGCCGCCAACTGCCGCCACATTTGGCGGCAGTCTCCATTTGGTGGCGGCAGTTGGCGGCACTTTGCGGCAGTGGCGGCACTTTCACCGTGCCCGGTCTGTCCAAGCACAGCCATTGATGTTTTGTTGGTGGGTAGGTAGATAGGTAGTTTGGAATGAGTATTTACTTCACCGCCAACCTTGACGTGGCTTCCTAACACGACGACGGGTAAGTCAATCTTAGTGTTCAAATCAGTACATTTCATTCCAGAACACGCTGTGACGCTCACGCCCATCACGCAAGCGAGAGGATTCGCGATTACATAGAAATGAGGAGAATAGGCAGAGCATCCGAATGGTGACAATCAACACTTCTCGTCCTTTATCGCCCATACGCCCCACACCCCGAATATTCCCTAGAAATGATGTGATTCACGTTAGATTTCACGGAGCTTACATGTAGCAGGAACACAAGGACATACAATATCGCACATATCGGGCTTCGGAAAGTGTTGGTGGCGGACGGTTGCCGGCGTCGTGGAGCACATCTCGCGCCAGTTGTCTCCGGATTGGAGGTTTTCAAGGCGGGACTGGATGCGCTGAAGAACAAATTGAAGGTATATCAGCAATTCCGTGAGGGAGAGAAAGGAGACACGCACACGACGACGAGATCCAGGGGAGGTGCAACCCTGATGGAGAACAAAGAGCTTAAGCGTGTCAATTGTATGATAAAAGGGAAACTTACCTTGTCGTCGAAGTTTTTGAAGTAGGTCGCACAAATCGACTCTCCGGATGCTGCGATCCAGTACCCAAATACGCCGAAGCAGCCCTATGCCAAGATGAGACTGGAGATTGAGCACTCGTAAAGATGACGCACTCGGTCCTCGCACTTCAGTGGACGGCCTTCTATTTTCACTCCCGGGATCTCGATGGCGGTCTCCATGCATGCTTGAACGGGATCGTACGACCTAGGAACATTTGCAAGCCGTGCGGTATACCCCCGGGCGTTGTGCCACAGACAGCGCTGATCCGGCGTGAGGTCCTCCCATCGGAACCCGGCACGCACGCGCGCAAGTTCGTCTTCCTTGCGGCGCTTCTCCGCAGCGCACTGACTCTTCCACTCCACCTTCTCGCGCTGCAGGTCTGCACGCAAAGCTTCTACATCATCGCGCTCGCGTGCCCAATCCGCACGAAGAGTTTCGTGTGCCTGGATCTCCTTCTCCCATTCCACCTCCTCTTCCTGGCGACGCTCCACCCGCGCCAGGCGCTCACGCTCCCACTCCGCCTTCTGGTGTTGTAACTCCGCGCGCAGAGACGATATGTCGCTGCCTGCGCGCACCCAATCGGCACGAAGGTCCGCGTGTGCCTGGATCTCCCTCTCCCATTCCACCTCTTCTTCCTGATGGCGCTGGGCCTGTGCGACGTGTTCACGTTTCCAATTCTCGCTATCGCGCTCAAGCTTCGCACGCAGAGATAATATCTCCTCTCGCTCGCGCGCCCAATCCGCACGAAGAGCCTCATGTGCGTGGACCTCGTTGTCCCATTCGTCCCGGATGCGGGCCTGCGCTGCAGGCTGAGGTGCAACGTTCGGAGGCCGCGAGATCACCAGCACAGCAAAAATTATTCCGAGGACCAGGATCGCAAGATGAACTCGAGAGAAATTGCACTTGCGACCCATATTCAGGCCGCTGGAGCTGTTATTTACAGGGTTACTCCGGAAGGTCAAGGGCCTTCTGTCGTTCATGACATAGCTAGAAGAGATGTCGCCAGACGCAGGAGAGCTATCGTTGGAATTGACATTCCGTGAGGGCTCTTCGTAAGGAGGGGGAGTATTGTTATCTGCGTGAGCGCCAGCTTCAGACAAAGAGCCTGGCATTCTCGAGGAGCAGTCAGCCGTGGGTACGAGGTCCGTCGTTTCTACTTCAGCTTTTGGATCATCAGACTTGAGGTCCAAAGTGGAGGAGGCTTCAGGAAACGACGATACCATTGTGGACGTTGACAAAGGTTGACAATGAGCCTTGAGGCCCGTCACTGTCACGGTCATGCCGTAAGTAAACTAACAGTACGAACACGGCTTTGGCCGCAAGACCGTAGACGTTAGCCGACCTGAATTTCTACGGATTCTCTGGAGGCGCTCCCGGCGTATCCGATCTTTTGAATGAATTGGGTTCACAGATCCATCGTATCTGTTCGGGTTCTTTGACCGTATTTGTCGCGCCCCATCGCTGCCAAACAAGGCCCCTCCTCTTTCTTTTTGCCACCAAGCTCCCGGGACACGGTATCAATTCTATTCTATAACAAGTGTAGCGCGCTTTGCGGCAGAGCCCACTAACTAGTGATTGGATCAATATGTTCGGACTCCGATGTCCACAAAGAAAAATTTGGGTTGAAGCACACATTGTCACATTGAGCTAAATCTCTGTGAAAGACCATCATGCAAAGTTGCCAAGGTGAAAGAAAGAAGACAACTCTGCGCTGTGTTTATAACTAGAGGCCCCCATTTTTGCGCCCCCATAACTAGTAATCAAAACTCCGAATCAAAGTTTGTGTGCCAGCCCGCAAGCACTACACGGTGTTTCGCGATGAGTATAGCACACCCAAAAAAAAAGAAGATACATATTTTATCATCTGAAGTCGAGATTACGCAGCGGAGGGTACACACTCTGACAGGGTTGTCATTGACAAGTGAATTTCCCTATTGAGCTGTATATTTGAAGGACAAGTTACATTCACTATCCCGGCCTTCAGGCCCTCTGAAATACCTCCAATTACATTGTATTAAAAAATCTGAGCCAATCGGAGCACTATAGCTACTATGGAACATGTTCAGATAGTGGAAAACACTGAAAATTGAGCTGGTGAATTATTTTGAGATGCTTAGAACAAGTCATGATACACAGGGCCCTGCGGAATTGCAGCGCAAATTGAATGAGCCTATTTCCAGAGAGAACTGTTGAGATTTTGCAATTGCTGTTCTACCACAGACAGAAAAAAAAAAACAGCTGTGCCATAAATTCTGCCAAGGGCTATAACAGACTTCTCACTCTGATATGTAAGTGTGTTCGAAGTGGCTGGAAATCTGAATACATAGACTCTGATTTTGTTGTAATTGCCGCTGGAGTAGACCCTGAAGGCGGAGTGGACAGAGTCGGAATACCAGCAGACAGCAGAGGGTCAAAATTCCCGAAACTAAATGAACTCACCAGCCATGGCCATCTGTCTGCTTCCGCAGAAGCCCATGGTGACAGGCTAAAATAATTGATGACTCCCTAAAATGGCAAAAAAAAAGGTAACTTACGGGACTCGAACCCGCACGGGAAATACGGTTGTTTGTTCATGATTGCCGTGGGAAAAAGGCGTACTTGAAATAGGGCTCTACAGGACCCACTACCTAAAGTTAGTGGGCATCTCGATGGCTCCCACCGCAGGATGGGATCAACCTGTACAATCTGTGGGCCTCTTGACTTCCGGGATTCCCCGCTACTTTGCTTATCGAGTAGAAATAGACCTCTGCCCGCCGTGGACCGATCCAGCGGACCGTCATTCCCGTCTCGGACGACTGGGAGGATGACGACGACGAGCTCGAAATCGAGCCGCAAAATGCTGAGGATAACCAGCGGATATGGGAGAACGCGTGCGTCCGACACAATCTATGAACTGATGCAAGCTAACCCTGATAACTTATCTGTGTCGTACAGGAACGCACAGACACCAATGCCGAACCTTATTCTCTCAGGCTCTACCCACGCGAGTGTCGCCGCTCCCCCGGCTGCGGCCTTCCAACCCAAGATGCGCATTCTGAAGCGGCCCACAAACGCCGCGCCCGCGGCGCTTCCGCCATCTACTGTATCGGGGGAGACGCTCAAGGAGCGCGAGGCTCGTTACCAGGCCGCCCGGGAGCGCATATTTGGCGCCGAGGCCGAGTCGTCGCTCTCGCCCGGCGACAAAAAGGGTGTGGGCGTCGGCGCGGGCGTCGTGCGCAACCCCCACGGCCCGACCGCCGATCCCCAACTGCAAAATTCGATGCCGAAGGGCTTCAAAGCACGGAGTGCGCCCCCTCCGAGCCCAAATCCCATCCGCGATTCCGATTCGAAGGGCGTGGAGAAGTCGTGATTCGCTGCACCCACGTCCTCCATATGCGTCTCTTACTTACTCTTTCCTCTATGGTGCTTTACTCATAATTAACACAACATCGCGGATTTTCATAATCAGCGCACACCCATCCTTCGTGTACTTTCACTCACATTTACATCCTTATCGACGCGTCTTTTGCAGAGATAGATTACTTCATTCGAATGTTACGCCCAAACGCGAAGCAGTGGGTGGCCGCCCGGTGGCGACCCGTCGCTGCAGACAGCCTTGACAGCTAGACTCGAAATACGGTCGACACTTCATGTTCAGTCTTATTGCGTCTGCTGACAGTCGGAACGACAACCTTACGTCCATGCACACAGTACGTGTCCATTTGTCCACGTCAAGTGACATGGTCTCGTTCAACCGGCACTAGCTAGTAGCGCGAGTTCAAAGATAAGACTCAGGATATGATATTGCTCAGGTGAGTCGGAGATCTTACGAAGTTTGAACGCTAAACATGCGCTTCGATCCCTCCAGATCTCAGCAACCTCCGAACGCCAGGTATATCTCGATTCTTGACTTTCCAGTAGACGTACTGGATCAAAAGATCCAAAGACCAGATTGGCCGATGGGGAAAGCAAATATATGCCCTCTTGCTGTGGCGCAAAATTCTCATTCGTATGCGCGATCAAAACAACGACCACGGTGGGACTCGAACCCACAGTCTCTGCCTGTTCGAGAAAACTAATCGGAAAGCAACGCAGTAACCATTTTGCCACACGGCAACTACATAGAAGACCGCCGTCAATTCGTGATGCCGAGACGTGACGTCGTTTCGGAGTTTCGGACCTCGAGACGGGACGGGACGGCAAAAAGACGGCCGTCAACCGTCAAATGACGGGTCAGCGTCGGCAACCAAAAATTGCCCATCCAGAAGCGAAACGAGGAGAAGAATAGGCCCTAACTGCTGTGAACCCCTCTCATGATTTTGTCAATAAGTTCCTAGTTCGAGAAGAGGCAAATGTCACTTTTCGGAAGTGTGGTTACCATCTTGAAAGTGCTGTGCACGCACTGCCTACTTCAACAGCTCGGTTCTACAGCATTCTTTACAGCTTGCTGATTTTAGTATTTGTTACACAGCTCTTCGCAGCCTTTCACAGCCCTATCTAGTATATAGTCGTGTACATGTTGAGTGAACTTGTTCCCCATGTGTGTGCAACGGGTTCACTGCTTGGAATCTTCAATTTCTGCCCAGTCTTCGCTATGTCTTTCTCGACTGGGCCATATCTCTTCTCTAGATGCTTCCATTTCAACAGAATCCATGGACTCCTTTGCGTGTATTGCAGACCTGCCTTGAGATGGAGGCTTTTCTCAAAAATTCCATTGGATGTGATGGGTGTTTTTGCTGGCAATGGCACAGTCTACCAAATCTTGGGGATTGGGTGCATTCCTGGCATGGTCTCGCTCACCATCTTCCAATTTTTGAGAAAGGTCTCCACACCTAAGGCGGGTTTTCATTTCGCTTGAAGGAGTCCATGGTATTCTGTTGACTGGGTCTAGACAAGAAAAATGGCCTGTTTGAGGAAGACATGGTGAAGACTGGGATGAAAATTGAATCACCTGTGAGGAATTTTTTTTCATGGGGTGTTGCTCATGATGTGGGTAATTGCAGGGTCATGTCAAAGCTGGAGAAACAGTTGGATGAGCTGGAGAAGGCAGGTTGGTGGGAGAAGATGGTGGTGCTGCACTGGGGGACTTGTGCCGTCATTGCGTACTATGGATAGTACCGGTTCCTGGTGGGGTCCATCCAGGTGTGTGTTCATCCTTTTTTTGATGCCTCCATCTCAACACATACTGGCCTCCAGGACATTAGTGTCATTCAAAGTTGCTCCTACTAGCGCTCCTACTTACGTTCCCACTTGCTTTCCTACTTGCAAGTAGGAAAAGGAGCTTTGATGCTCCTTCTGTCAAAATTTACCTCCTACTCTGGTTCCTTTTTGTACTTCCACTCCATATTTCCAAAAAATAATGTTACCGCTGAGAAGGTATGTACAAGTAGGTAAAACATGGTTTGTTTCCTACACTTAACATTGCTGGGATTATGTATAAAAAATACAAGGAAATTTTCGTACTCAGGCAAAATGCTGGCTAGGCCATTCAAATTTGAATGAAATTCTCCTACTCTTTCTTCCTTCTTGGGAAATAATCAATAAATTGAGCAGGAAAATATACAGAGATGTTGTAAGGGTATAAAATAAGAACCCTTTCCATTTTTATCGGAATCTGGGCAGAATTGCTTGCGGGGCAAGAAGTAGGAGCCGGAGTAGGAGAGCAAGTAGGAGAACTTTGAATGACACTATTGAGAGGAAGGTTGAGGCTGGTGGTTGCAGCCTTGCAGGTGCCTCGTGCTGCTTCCCCTCAGTAGCCCTACCCAAGTGTGATCGGGAGAATTGTTGTGTTTCCACTTGAACAAGCAGAATGTATAAGTGTGCAGCTAAGTGTGCAGCTACGTGAAGTACATCCGAGTCTGTGCTCACACGCAGCCCACTAACCAGATACATAATCTTTATTTCTGGCTGGCGGGACATGATGGTGCGACCCTGACCATCGGTTCGCTTTGCTCCTGCGAGCATCCCTGTAATATCGTGTAGCTCGGATCATCCGCTACCTGCGGTATCATACTCGGCACTCGCCAACAATGCAGTGCTTGGACTCGTCCAATATGTCTCACAACCTATGCCCCATGTCGAATTTCGACCCTTCCCTCTCCTCGACACCAAAGTAGTGTCTCAATACCAAACATGCTGGGTGTGCTCTACATGGCTGAAGGAAACTGATTAACGGTGATCTAGTATGCATAGGTGATGTGTATCGTATTTTCTCAGTCAATATAACTTTAACTTACTTATTCGGTCAGTTCTGGCAGAATCACCAGTGCCCCAATACTCTGGCTGGTGAGGGTGCTACCCTTACTTTTAGCTTCTTGTTATCTGTTCGGCGAAATCGATTTTAGTTTGATCACAGCCTTACCACCGACGCTGAAACTTTGAGAGTTTCCAGGCCACCTTCTCCAAATTTTCGGGCCCGGCATCAATTTCGGACAGGAAATAGATTGAAACATACTTCGGGCCACCTTCCGGTGATTTACATACCCCGGATGATAGAGTCAACGAACTAAGAGTGTTCCTGTTCCCGGATGCAGGCTGCTATAAGGGAAGATTCTAACTTTCATAAAACAGCAAACATCGATACTCCGGGTCGTCCCCCGGTGATTGACATGCGCTGGAGGTTGACAGAGAAATTTTTCTGTTCCTAGATGTGGGCTGCTATAAGGCAGGATTCCAACCTCGATAAAACAACAAACATCCATCTTACCATTTCTCGACTTCACTCATGACTAGTACACCAAGCGCAAAGCAACTGCTTCCTCGCAATGCGGACTGGGCAAACAAAATCAAGTCCGTGGATCCCGACTACTTCGTTCGTCTTGCATCGCAGAAGCAACACCCAAAGGTGGGCTCAGCCGCATGCCAGTGCGCGTGTGCGATGCTGAGATTTACTTGCGGTTCTCTTTTTTTTTTCAGGTCTTGTGGATTGGATGCGCAGACTCGCGGGTGTCGGAGACAACTATCTGCAACTGCACGCTTGGAGATATCTTCACGCATCGGAACATAGCCAAGTCCGTCCTTTTGTTTCGGATCGCAATTCGTCCAATGCGTCTAACCCGGTAACTACAAACAGCATGGTGACGCACCCCGATGACTGCGGTCAAGCAGTGATTCAGTACGCCGTGGACAGTCTCATCGTCGAAGATAGTGAGCAAGCACCGAACAATTATTTCCTTACTCGCCTTGAATATTAATAATTATTAAAGTTGTCGTAGTTGGCCACACCAAGTGCGGCGGCGTCGAAGCTGCATGGCTCGCATCCAGAGAGCCCATTGTCCCGACTGATACACCCCTCCAACGATGGCTCGTCCCGCTCATCAATCTCTCGAAAGAGCTCCACCTCGACCGCGTGCCCATTGAGGACAAAGACAAAGCGCTCCGGATCCTCACCGAGGAGAATGCCCGGCGACAGGTCAGTCCGCACATCTAATATAATAAAATGGTGACTAATTGGCTCATAATAGGTCTACAATCTCTCCAATCTACGGACCATTCGGGACGCGTGGAACCGTGGACAAAAGATCGATCTACGTGCTTGGGTTTTCCAGATGGAAACTGGACTCCTTCTCGATGTTAGTGGCCCGTTTCCCGCCCCGCCGAATGTTGCGCGGCTGTAAGTAGACTGGACTGATATGGTGGGCTGGTTCAATGTGTGGTTAAAATACATCTCTGTAATGGCGCTTTAAACTAATAGCTTCAATGTTTTTTTTTTCGGTGCTATACTGGCATTAAAAGGATTCCTTGCTCGGCGGGCAGCAGTCCTTTCGCGACCTCCTCCGTCCTCGCACTTTATATTACAGCAGCCCGATAGCTTAATTTCGGACGGAGGGCAACCTTTCAACGTGTTGAACTTTTGGTTGAACTTGTCATGAGAACGTCGGCAAATCCCGAGTTCCAATCAAACATTGCAGTTTGTTGTTTCCTGGACCGGACCGTAACCGTGAGCTCGCCGGAGTGCTAGCGTCGTTGGCCATGCGTGGTTAGGTAGATGTTCTTGGCTCAGAGGCCCTTCGACCATGGAAATGTCCATTTTTCGGCTCGGAGAAAACAAACGGAAATTTCTCTGGTGGAACTTGCTTTTTCGACGCAACTCCTCTCGAAGCGGAACAGAGCGGAGCACCTGGCGTATCGCAGCGGAATTAGATCCAAAGATCGTCGCGCTCGACGTGTTGATTATAATTGCTGGAAGTTTTTGGGGTAAAAGATTTATCACAAGATATTTGAACGAGTAGCATGCGACTTCCTCTTGCACTCTGTAGCCTCATGAGCTCCTCCCGTTCCAAGTTCGATTTCACGTTCGGTCCGATTGATCCGATGTTCAGCCTTGCCGACGGGGAACGCGCGGCTGGCGACGCAACTCGCGTGGGTCTTCTTTGAGTCAGTGGCAGTTTGACGGCTGGCCGGAGTCATACATGTATACTGAAGTGACTGCGCACGGCTTGTGCTAATCAACGCACCACCTTCTCAGCAGTTTCTGCTTTTACCATGTCCTCCCCCCTCCCCCCCGATCCGTACCCAGATGTAAAACTGAACAGAAGTTACAGAACGGAAGCTTCCTCATACTTGAACCGCGTAAAACTTCCCTCGGAATTGCCAGGCTCCCCTCCATCCCTCTCGTTCCTATTCACTCTCTTTGTGTCTCATCTCGAGCAGATACCGAAGGATACCAGTCCACTGCATGTCCCTGAAGAACAATGGAACAGGCCGTCGACGCGAATCAAGCTCGGCAGCGCATTTACGAACATGCCGCTGGGTGCCTCCGCCTTCGACCGCATAGTCTGAATCCACGAGTGACGAGAACAAGGGCGCATTTTTGTTCCTCGATAAACGCGACGTTTGCGAGCTTCCCTCCGGTACTCGCACGTCCTCCCAATCGCAGCCTCGCCCGGATACTGGTCCCGGCTCTTTATGTTGTACCACTGTAACCACTTCTCCGCATGACATTATGCTCTGGCGACGTTCACAGCATTTTTGGTTCGTCACGCGGATTATCCTGGGGTCCGGCGGGGCGCGGCGGCGGTCGATGATGTATGCGGAGAGGGAGGGGCTAGGGCGGGGGACGCAAGCGAAGGTGTATTTCAAGCTCAAGGCTCCTTGAATACAGACCAATTGGATGTATTGTCTCTCTCGCAGACGCTCCTTCGCTTCCAGCTGAACCACAGAACGAAGTGGGTCTGTCCAATTTCCTTCTTTCGAGGACTCCAAGTACCCATAAGTAACGTCTCTGGTTCTATAGACCGCTCCCGAGCGGAGGATGCTTATAAGCAGACATTTTATCTTTCCAATAAATGTTAGCAATGTTGGCGGACTCCGATGTAGGCTGTTCAGCGAAGTAACTTGAAGTAATTTCTATATTTGAAGGGAAAGAACGGAGTGTAAATCCTGCCCACATTCCGGCAATTTAGCGTGCCTGACACGGAGAGGCGCCGATGAATCGGGAGGACCGGTAAAACGCTTGCAAAGATCGGTTCAATGTTAACTTATTGAACCGTGATCAACTGTCGGCAATCTCCGGTCAGCATTTTCGTAAGCCAAGTTTTGCCTTTTGCCACTCAGTCTGCCAGAGCGCGATGTCAAAGTTGCCAGCGCACCGTCGGCATCAGATCAAAGGGGAGAACCTCCGTCTACACAAAGCCTCAAGACGCTCCTTGGAGAGCTGGGCCAATCACTACGGCTTCAAGCACCTCGCCGATGAGCTCCCGCTCCGCGAACGCGCCGATTTCTACAGAGCCCGGTTGTACGAGGTGCAAAAGGAAGGCAAGGGGCCGTTCTTTGGGCAGCGGATGAAACGCCTGCCCATGTCTCAGTCGGATTGGCCCAATAAGAGGTATAAGGCGAAGATTCGGATAAAGAACGGTGGGGTGGTGCTTATAAAAGCGGCTTCACTACAATACTGACACATTTGAATACTCAGAGAAGGAGAACAATGGGGAAAACGGGACGGAGACTGATGTGGGGACGAACGGGTGTCCGTCGAGGACGTGGTGTAAGAAGAAAGCGAAACGTTCGAAGGTTTCCCATGCGGTGGCCCAAACTTGAATGTGCCGGCACCGAATGAAGTTTCTTACTATTGGATGATAGCAAATAAACGTCCCGGTGCGCACAAACTCTAATGCTTCTCATAGCTTGAAGAACTCACTTAAAACTGATAGCATTCACAATGTCTTCGTATCCCATTTGAGAAACAGCATACACTAGACGTACACGTACACGTTCTCTATCTTGACTTTTTCATTTCTTCATTCTCCCAAATGTCCGTTAACGTTCTGCGAGCGTCCCCAATTCCCACCGGCTTACTTCCCGCCCTCCTTCACCGCGCCGATCTCGTAGAGGTACGTCCCGAGCAGCTTGGTCTGTACAAGATCGGAATAAAGTGAGATCAGCATTGCAGTGGATCAAGTGAGAGCGGAAGGGAATAGGTCCAGCGTAGGTGAAGAAAGGAGAAAGAAAGGGAAAACGTACCCCCTCGATAAAGTTGCTCTTGTCCAGCTTCTCGTTGGTCGAGCTGGGCGGAGGAGAAAGAGGGTCAGTGACAGCCTGGGTATACGGAGCGCAAAGCGAGAAAATAAATAGAAGCGAGAACAGGGACCCCTCGTCGCTTACGTCACCGCGTCCACCCATCTCCATCCTCCCCGCATCTCCACGCTCAAAATGAATAAAATAGAAACGAAACACTCACTGCGCCCCATCATCCCCCCTCCCCATCGGCAGTAGCAGCACATTCACGCCAAGCGTCTCCGCGAACGTGAGTGTAACCGGGATCGACCCGCCCTCGCGCGTAAGGTCTGGCGTCTTCTTGTACACGGCCTGTGGGTGAAAGTTGGTGTTAGCATCGGGGGCATAGCGTCGAGAAAAGAAAGAAAGGATAGTAAAGGAACAGCGGAGGGCGGGATCGAAGTCGTGCAGGGCAAGCGAAGAGCCTGCCCGTCTCCCGTTCCCCCCTTTAACGCAGGCGGCCGCCAATATAACCATCCAGGACGCGGAGGGTGTGGGTACGACCTCTGTGCCCACCAGCCGTATCCGCACAAGTAACGCTAACGCCGACACTCAAAGGCGAAGCACAAGCAGCCATTCCCCCGCTTCCCCACCCTCCTACTCCTCTGCTTCTACGTTCCATGCAACGACGACCCCGCCGCAAGGACCAAGCGAAAGCAGGAGCAACCAGCCACGGGCGCAAGTATCCACGTGCAGCGCGAGACGACCATGGCCTCACAACAAAGGCACGTATATGCACGCAGCCACCCGCGTCCCCATAATCTCCGTCCGCACCGCGCTGATGAGCCCCGCGCCGCTGACGTTACGACGCGTGTAGACAGCGTGCCTTCCCTGCTTGGAAGCACGTCTCTCTCGCCACATTGCACCTCAGTAGCAGGGTGGGTCCTGCTCGCCCTCCTTCTCCCCTCCCTCTCCTTGACCTTGACCTCTGCCTAGCGTCCACCCGCCCCTGCTAGCCCACCAAAACCGCGCAACACACCCCTAGCTCCTCACCCACCCCAACACCCAAACATCCCACCCAACCCGAATATTCCACCCAACAGAAAGACAAACGCACCTCCGTCGCCTTCACCGCCGCCGTATAGTTCCAGTGCTTCCAGTCCGCGACCCACGGCTTGCCGCTGTGCAGGAGCTCGATTTCCCTGCGGGGATGATTAGCGGGGGGTTACGATAAGAAGAGGGAGGAGGGAGGGAGGAGAGAATGAGTAGGGAAGGGAAGGGAAGGGAAAGGGGATACGCGCGCGTCGACGTTTCGGATGTCAGACCAAGCCCTCGCCCGACGTCCGCTTAGAGCCCCCCGCGCACAACTAGAACCCTGCCCGGCGGACGCACGCCCGACTGCCCCTGTGTGCGCGCGCAACGCACCCTCTGCACTCTGGTACCGAAGAACAAGAGAGGCAAGAGCCGTGCGCCGCCCCGTCGACCAAACACCACCTCCCCCTCCCAGTGTCCACGGCACCCATAATACGCGGCAGGGACAAGCCGCACATGCGCGCGCGCCCCCCTCCTGCACGACATCGAGGGCGATGCCGACGTCGACAGCGAGCGTACGCCCCGCGCGTCAAATACACATCCAACGCCCACTCTTCCGCCCGCAGCCCCGCCCTCCGCTGTCCGCCCTTCATCCTGCATACACACTGGAGTAGATGTCCCGGTGTGTGTACCGTAGCCGCAGAGTGCGTCCGCCCCGCCGCAGCCCTCCTCCTCGTTGTCCGCGAGGGCGACGAGGTCATCAAGACATCGAGGACGCCGACAATAGCGACATCGAGGGCAACAGTGAGCACAGCGACAAGGACAGCGAGGGCGACATCGAAGGCGACAGCGGAGGGGTGCTGATGCCCTCTCCCGTCGCCTCGCCCTCCTTCCTCCTCCGTCCACCGTCCCGAAATGGGTAGCTCCTTGTCTTCGTTAGCCTCCTCCTCCTTGCACTATCCCACTATCCCTCTGGCGACGACGGTGAGGCCGACGCCGTGGACAGCGAGGCCGACGATGACGACGGCGATGCGATCGATGGAGGGGCCGCATCCACATTCGCAGCCGCCCACGACTACGGCATGCTCCACCCGCTCTGGATCCCAGCAACGAAGGAACGGAGAGATTACTTGGCGCACGCCGCCAGATCGCACCCCCGCTCCCACTCCCCGCGACACTGCTTGGCGCACGCCGCGCCACTCGTACCCCGCTCCCACTCCCGCAACGCCTGTACCTACAACCACTCGCCCGCTTCCGCTCCCGCCCACGATGCGCTCTCGCTCCCAGCAGGAGAGAAAGAAGGAAAGGGGGAGAGCACGCCACTCCCCCGCCGCATCCGCTCCCGCCCACAACTAAGGCGCGCTCCTCTTGCTCCCAGCCCCGGCGACGAAGGGAAGAAGAGGAGAGAGATTGCGTGCGCACTCACACCACGCACCTCCGCACCCTCTCCCGCCACGCTCCCGCCCCGCCCACACCCCTCCCGCCGCATCCTCGCACCCCCGCATCTGCAGTCGCATTCGCAGCCGCCCACGACTAAGGCATGCTCCTCTCGCTCTCGCTCCCAGCTACGAAGGGAGGAGGGAAGGGAGGAAGGAACGAAGAGAAAGAGTACTCAACGCACGCCAATCGCATCCCGCAACGCGCACCCCTCGCCGCATCCCCCGTTCCACGCTCCACGCTGAGAGGACTGCAATTGAGACCAAGCCCGAGACCCCGCCTCTCTGCTAGAGACGCCAGAGCAAGGGACAAGGCACCTGCCGCCCACCCCCCACTTCCACCCCCACAAAAAGCGACGCCCCCACAAAAAGCGACGTCCCCGAAAAGGCACCCAAAGAAATCCTATCCTCCAAACCAAGACCCCCGACGCCCAAAGAAATCCTATCCTCGAAAACCCCAAAGAAATCCTATCCTCAAAAACCACCAAAGACGAAAGACGAAACACGACGACGATGAAAGAAAAGCAGAGACGCAGACGCACATCCGGTTCTTGCTCCCGAGCTTCGCAAACTCGCTCTGGAGGTAGGCGACGACGAGGGGCTCGACGGCGGCGGGGGTTTGTGGGGGGACGAGGCTGTGGAGGGGAGGGGGTTAGTAGGCAGAAGGCAGGGGGAAGAGGGGGTGTTAGTGAGGGGAGGGGAAGAGGGGAGGGGGAAGAGGGGAGAGGGGAGGAATGGGTGGGGAGGGGAAGAGGGAGTGGGAAGAGGGGAGAAGATGGGGAGGGGGAGGAAGAGGATGGGAGAAGAAGATGGGGGAAAGGAAGGGAAGAGGGAGGGAGGGAGGAGAAAGGGGGAGTGGAAGGGGAAAGGCGGTGGCAAGTGAGAAGTGAGATATAAAGAGGAGGGGGTGGAAGGCAGAAGGAGGGAAGGAGGGATAACCAGATGAAAGGGACGGAGTGGAAGGCCGGGGCGGGGGCGGGGGATCGCGGGCAGGGAGGGGCGGGAGGAAGGACGCAGGCGCAGGGCCGGGGATCGCGACCGAGGGCAAGGGAGGGGGGAGGGGCGGGAAGGAGAGAAGGAGCGTATGAGGCGGGGAGGCGGGGGTGGTGGGGCACGGAGGAAGGAAAAGGAAAAAAGAGAGGGTAGGAGGGAGAGCGGGAGGGAGAGCGGGAGGCGGAGACGAAGGCGGGATCGCGGGCGGGGAGGGGCGAAAGAAGGGAGGCTGGCAGCGCAGAACCGAGGGCAAGGCAATGGAGGGAGGGGGGAAGGTGGTGAATGAGAACAGAACGACGGACGACGACGGACTCGCGGTAAGGTACGACAAGGCGAGGCAAGACGGGAGGGAGGCGTGGGGGAGGGACGGAGACGGTGAGAAGGTGGAAGGGCAGCGCGAGAAGAAACGACGGCAGGTAACGACGTAAGGAACGGGAGGATGGATGGATGGGGTGGAGGGAGACGTCGGTGGAGTGGAGAGCGCGACGCGAGACGGGAGGAAGGGAGGGAGGGGAGTGGGGAGCGAGGATAGATAGCGAAGGGAAGGGAGGGAAGAGAGTGCGCTATCAGGAACACGCGCACGCATACGGTGCAAGCCCGGGTGTAGATGGGGGAGCGGGAACGGACAGGATACGGTATAGGAAGCAGGCAGGGGAGAGGGCAGGTCGGAAGGGAAGAAGGGGAGGGATGAGGCGGCGTGGGCGTGGGCATGGGTGTGGGGTATGGAGAGTGGAATGGAATGGACTGGATGAGAGCGGCACGGGACGGGACGGGGTGGGATAACGGAAACGATGGGTAAAAAGAAGCTGGACGGAGGACGAGACGCGATGGGCCAGCGTGAAGAGAAAGCGGGGGCAGGGCGGGGGAGTCGTGATGCGGGCGAGGCGCTGAAGGGCGGTGGGGAGGGAAGGGAGGGGCGCGGCGAGCGAGTTGAGCGGGGAGCAAGGAGGTAGTGGGCAAGGGAGGATGAAGGGGTGGTGTAGCGTACACACGACGCACCGAATGCTAAACTTGCCGCCGACCTTGGCAGGGATGACGGTCTTTGCGCCGGGGCCTGCGAACGCGCCCTCGATGCCGTGGAGGGAGAGCGACGGGAGGCGCATGCGGCCCATCAGGACTTGCGTCTGGCACACTTCGTTAGCGTTCATAACCAATAACGAGAGCAGAACACGCACCTTATCAGCCGACAGCGCAATCTGCGCGCCCGCGGCGCCCTCGACGTCGGCGATGCTATAATCGAGCTTGTCGTAGAGCGCGCGCTCCTCGGCGTCGGCGACGGAGACCATGTCGTCTACGCCGGGGACGAGGATGTTGCCGGCGGGGTCGACGAGGCGGGACATGAGGGCGATGAGGTCCGTCATGGGCTCGTGTACCGTGCGCCCGAAGACGCCCGAGTGGAGGTCGCGCCCGGGCCCGGAGACGGTGATTTTGAAGTACACGAGCCCGCGCAGGCCGTATGTGAGCGCCGGCGTGCGCGTGTTGAGCCAGTAGTTGTCGCTCTGCATGAAATAAATTATATTTAAAAATAAAGATAAAATAAAGGAATAGAATGAGAGACGCACGATGCAAACACAATCGACATCCTTGAACCACCCGTCCCTCTCCTGCACAACGAGCGCATCGAGCCCCTCGCTCCCGTTCTCCTCCATCCCCTCAAAGCAAAACACGAGATTCACCGGCAGCGCCGTCTGCGTCTCATGGTGCCACTGCAGCACATTCACCCACCCCAACACCGGCCCCTTATCGTCGCTGCTCCCCCGCCCCACCAGCCGCCCGTCCCCCTCCTGCGTCAAAACAAACGGGTCCGTGTCCCACCCGTCGCTCTTCGCCGCCGGCTGCACGTCAAAGTGCCCGTAGATCAGCACCGTCTTCTTGCTCCTATCGTCCCCAATCTTCCCGAGGATCGCGGAAGGGAGGGGCAGCGTCTGCCCGTCCATGACGTGCGTCCCAAGGTCGACCTGCTTGGTGGTCACCCCGACGCCGCGCAGCTGTGCGTTCAGCCAGTCCGACATCTTGAGTACCGACGGCCGGAACGCGGGGTCGCCTGAGATGGACGGGATGGCGACGGCCTCGGAGAGTCGCGCGATGAACGACTTTTCGTTGGCGTCGATGTACGAGAGCAGGTCGGCGGGGGCGGGCATGGTGGTCGTAGGAGAGAAGATCAGATAACGTGGGATCAAAGTGATCTTCGCACGCAGGTCAAAGCGACGGATATCGGACGAAAGGGGGAGATATTTTAAGTGTATGGTGCGGGGAGAAGAAGGTGTCCGGTGTGGACAGCTGCGACATTTTCCTGTTTCCCCGAAAGCTTCATTTTTTTCCTCTCCTTTTCCGAGTCCTTTCTTCCTTCCACAAAAATAGGAAGGTGGTGAGGGGCTTCCGACGTGGAGCATGGTGAGTAGTTGAGATCAACCACAGCTGGATGGGGCATATTTTCTCCAGACTTGGAATGCAGATGAAGGGGAGCAAAACAAACATCCAATTCGTGCATACTTGCATGACATTCTGAATGTTCATCTCATAGACATTGGATGCTATCAAGAGTGCTCCTATGTATCTCAAATGCATTATGCATTATGGTATAACCGACATTTCCACTTCCCGCAAGACCCGTTTTGTCGGTTTCAATCCAAATTCCTTGAACGCAGAGATCATGTTGATGAAAGGCAGAACTATCAAGAACATTGGCAAGATCTGGAAAGACGTCGATGAGTGGATTATCCATCGGTGCATTCAACGTTCGCTCTCACCTGACCAAACTGCCAGTTTGTAACTGAATTATCCTCGGTAGGTAGATAGAAACGAATGATCAATTCCGTGTTGAGCACGAGGAACACCCAGATAATCAGAATCAGAAAAAGAATAACCAGCAGCTGGTGATCAACAAAAGCAGTAGTGGGCCCATAAGATGTTGTCTGAACAGGCAGGATTTAATAAATACGATTTCTTGGACGACACAGACTCACTGCTCTATTTAGTGTCGATGGCCCCGCGGCACGAGCTGCGGTATCCGAATACTTGAAAATCCGACTAGGGAAAGTCCCTTGACCGACGGACTGCGGGGATTTACTTTCATTTTGTGACCGCTCGCTGTTCTTTTTCTTTTTCTTGTCCTTGATTTGGGCCAGATAATCCCTGGCAGTTGTTATGGTGTAGGCCACAAACATCAAACCGATGGTACACCAGCCAAAGATGCGCCCATGTCTCAATGCGGAAAATGGGCGGAAGATTACGGCGACAGCTTCTTGGTTGCAGTCGGCGTTTTCTCCGAAGCTGGGGGCCTTCGCAAGGACGGCGAAGGCGAATACCATGATCACATAGCTCTGGATCACAGAAATCAACTGCAAGATATTTGTTTCGTCGGAGAGACGGCTGCAAGAGGCGAGCGCGGCAATGACGGTGATCCAACCCATCGAGAGCAGATACATCATAACGACAGCACTGATGGTTGGTCGGTTGATGAGCAACACAGGGTGTTCAAGGAAGGACCTACTCTTGGAAGCTAATTTCGGGCTGTGGCTTCAACCCGAGTATTAGACCTGTCACCGCCATGGCAGTATTGGTGGCCATGAGAGTATACAATGCTCCAGCGATTCCATCAAGCGACCCCGAGCGCACGGAAAGACAACCTATGCGTGCGTGACATCAGGAAAGGATCACGTACTACTAGTACTCGCATTGTCGTACCGAGGAAGAGGGTTTGCAGATAATAGGATATGCGGACCCCAATACCACTGATATCCGAGTTCAAAGCGTGCGTACAGGATGACATTGAGAGAAACTTCAACTGGCAGTTCATCCTGTCCGATCGCTGTGCGGCATGGCTTTTATCTCCAACAATTCGTGGCAGCCAGGCTGTGCTTCTCACCTCGACGCTCACTCCACTTTAGAACCAACGTAAGTGTCGAAGTCACGAGCGGCATGTTCTTCTCTGCTTGATCTCTCCTTTTTTCTTTGCGAACATTGCCCCGACGGACAACTTGCCGTCGGCGGCGATAATCAGCAAAGCAATCTTCCGAGCCTGCCCATCGCTTCCCCTCTGCTGTAGCTTGAATAGCAGTTAAATCGTCCTTGATCCCGACAATCTGCTACAGCCTCCACTTCAGGTCTCCATGACATTGAACGTGGCGGTATCCTACCGGATAATTATATTTGGCAACCCCGTTATTCGGGAACCCGGGGTTGCCACTATACGGCAACCCCATGATTTAAGCGATCAGCTGATGGCGCCCTATGGCGCTTGATGGCGCTGATGGCGGGCGAGGCGGGAGACATTCGGGATGCTCCTGATGCCTTTAAATGCCTTAGATAATCCCAAGAAAAAATTGACTACATTCAGAAGCACATACCATATGTTTTTGGGCAATGTCTCGCTCAATTCATCAAATTATTGTGGTTTAGGTTTAGGCCATTTTACTCAGAAAACCTGAGAAAAATCATGGAAACGGACCAAAAAAAACGCCGAAAAACTCAGGCACATGGAAGTATAGTTAAAGGAGCTCCCACCACTCAAATTAGTGGTCTGAACTCTCCAGAAGGGTGACAATGTAAAAGAAACAGCGGTCAAAGCGAATTTTCGTGATTATCTTGCTTGTATTATCGCTCACGTGGGGGTTGCCAAATAGAACAATGTTATATGGCAACCCCCGTACATCTGGCACGGGAGTTGCCAAATAGAATTATCCCTATCCTACGTACCATAATTAGCTTTGCAGTGCAAAATGTTCTAGAACTGCAAAATCCATTCGCTTGAGCTACCGACCTACATCAGAAAGATGACAGAAAACGATAAATCTATTTGGCAACCCCAATGCCGGCAGTACCCCGGGTGCCAAATAGACAAGTTCTATTCAGCACCCCCTACAAAGATCATAAAAAGATCATAAGATAAGATAACACTACATTGATAAGAGATTATCAACTCTTTGACCGCTGTTTTTTATTCGTTTCTGAAGGATTTTGACGGAAAAAAATACCCAAGATGATCTAACCAGAGCCATCACCGCCCATTCACATTCACATGTCCTTTCAATTTTTTCCAACTATTTTGTGACCTTTACTTCAGAGTTTCTAGGGTTTCTGAGGGGGAAAACCGCAAAAAATAATCCAATTTGTGACAAATAAACGGGCAAAAAAATTCCAGATGGTAGGTCTTTACATCCCCTAATGGTAGTATTTTTTTCAGAATTATCCGGGTCATATCAGCCTGTCAGGAATATCCCGAACCTTTCCCACCCCATCCCGCCCGCCCCGCCATCAGCGCCATCAGATGTAGATAAGCAAACTTTTATGTAATTAAGGGGGTGCCAAATAGATTTATCCGTTTGTTTCCTGTGCAAAAAAAATGGTCACCGAATCCTGCAGCCTAAGTTAGATGGTAATGGAATTTGTGCTCTTGCGAACTTTTTCGGTCTTTGTAGCTTGTCCGCCGGTCTTGTGCGATAACGTACAAGACCAAAAGAGTGAACTGTCAAAAATGCGAAGCAGGCTGCAGCGAGGAACCCTGATAATAGCCAAAAAGGCTAGCCCCCGTCAGGCGACATCCTTCAATTTTTATCCAGAGGCGATTTGGGCGACTTTTGTCCGGCACGGGCCTGTCCAAAAAGGGTAATTTTCTGTTCCCACGACCTGAAAATGCCGAACAATTTCCCAGGGACCGTTTTCGCCTGCTTTTTCGCGCTATGTGGGGAATTTTGGGGTGAGTTGCGACCGGATGAAGGCCATACAAGTTATTTTCAACTCAAATGGTTTTGTCTGGGTTACACAACCTACTAGTAGAGACTTTTCTCGGGACAGGACCTGGCATTTTTGTCCGGCCAGGAGCTAGGTTTTCGACCCAAAATCTCCAAATTTTGTCCGGCACGGGGACTACCCTTTGAGGCTCTGCGGCGGTGCCAACGAGCTGTCAATCACACTGACCTCGGACTCGCCATGACCACGTTTCGGTTCTCCTCAACGCTCTCCACGAACCCATCGGTGGCTTTTGACTCGAATGCTCTGGCTCTCAGTTGCATCAAGCCCCCTGATCAGCCTCGCCGCGTAGAGATTCAGCGGGTGCCACACGGACCCGGATTAAGCCTGTTTCAAGCAACGAATCGTCTCGGCGAGGTCATTAAGCCGGTTGTCAGCATCTTTAGTCCTCGACCGGATCGTTGGAGATCACGCATCGAGGAACTCATTGGCAACGACGATGCGAGGGAAAAAGTTCTTGACGAGTTAAATCGGAATCCGAACTGCTCATCTCGCCGCCTCAAACGATTGGAGGGTCACTGCCATGAACTACTAAAGCTTGTTCGGCCGGAGTGAGTGTACCCTCTTGTAGCCTCATTCACCTACTGACCTGCGTAGGGATAATTCGGTCGAAACTCAACTCGCTACGTTCAAGATTTTGGTCGCAATAATCACTCGGTATCCTGGCATCAGGCGTCCATTCCACAGCCACGAAGACCTGAAGAAAGCATCGGCAACCGATCCTTCCCTTAGTTCTGTCTGGAAACGACCATACCTTGCTTGTGACGATGAATGGATATTTTATCGGAATTTCGCGGCGTTCTGCATATCCGACAACACTTTCAAACACACCACACTTATGGAGGCTGAGCCCCCGAGCAGTCTCAGTCGTGTGAAGTTCGAGACACGGTTGGGGACGCAGGGGGAGGAAGAGGAGATCTGGAACAACGTACCGATCGAGACATTACTTGGGGAGGCGAGGTTAGTCTTGATCACCTTTCGCTGTTGAATACGGTTAACAGAATCAAATCAAGACCCGGACCTGAATTTCGTCTCTCCAGGCTCTGCGCTATTCGATACCTCGCAGGAATTCTGGAGCTCCCCAGTTTCTGGGGACACTTCCCTTCCAATACAGGCGCCAAACGAGAAAGAAAGAGATTCCTTGACGTACTCTCGGACTTGTGTAGTACAATCCTTGGGCTCATACAGGACACGGAAGGAAATTGGGTGGACATAACTGTTGATTCCTCTCCTTCGATGGTTGCCGGTCGCAGCGCTGTGGAGATCCTTTCTTGCTCTATGTTGAACGGACTGCTTCGGCTCCGTAACTTCAATAATCTGCCCCCGTGCGTGCCGGGTGCATTACCAGCTATCGTATCCATGCTCGTGAGGTATTTATCATCATCCCTCTTCTCATTCCATTCTTTACTTTCCACCAGGGACGAGGGGAAGAGCTTTCCTAGGGCGTTTGAGCCTGCCACGTTGGTAGAAGCTATGTTAGATTCTTCTCCATTTTCACACCCCCAGGATGAAAGTGAGCATTTCCCACTGCTAGGAGCCTTGCACTCGATACTCATTTGATGTACGGATCTTTCATCCAATGCCGATAATACCGAAACAACGGAATATGCCAGCGGTACGTACATCACGACAAACAAAACAGTGGTTCATTCCTCGCTAGAAACTGGCCACTATCCCGCGCCGCCGCCTCCCCTATTGTCCGGTATACAAAATACAGACAGTAAATGATGACAAGAACACCGAAATCGTAACTCATGCTGTTGATAGAAACTGAGCGCTCCTTGTCCCCTGCTTCTGCCAGTACCGAACACGCCGACGGTAGGTCCCGACAACCATACACAAACTAGCAATTCATTTGCCCAGTAGGCAGTGCACAGGGCGGCGCAGATGCCCCACCGGAAACCTATCTATACAAGGTGAAAGCCCTGTATACACGTAGGTGTTCTGCTATGCTGTGCTCGTTTCCTATGATGTTCACGCTTACACCTCGACCAGGCACCGCCTCCGCAGATGATCCAAACCAAATATCATTCGTCAAGGGCGAGATCCTCAACATTGTTGACAAGCAGAGCAACTGGTGGGAGCAGGACTGGTGGCTGGCTAAGAAGTCCGACGGGACAGTTGGCAGTGCTTGTCGTCCCTCTCCTTCTCCAAGAACAGCCTTCTGATATTACTTCTACATCCGCAGTCGCACCCTCCAGCTATCTCTGGGTTACTTCCCAGAATGGTATCCCGGAATTACCTGGTAAGCCATTCTATACCCGCGACACAAAGTAGAAAGTTGCTCAGCATTGGTTCCAGGCAATGCTGGTGTTTCAGGTGATAGACTGAGGCCGGAAACCTATCTATATAAGGCGAAAGCCCTGTATGCCTGTAAGCGTTCCGCTATGCTGTGCTCGTTTCCTATGATGTTCATGCTTACACCTCGACCAGACACCGCCTCCTCAGATGATCCAAACGAAATATCATTTGCCAGGGGCGAGATCCTTGACATTGTTGACAAGAAGAGCAAGTGGTGGCCGGCTAAGAAGTCCGACGGGACGGTTGGCAGTACTTGGCGTCCCTCTCCTTCTCCAAGAACGGCCCTCTGATATTATTTCTGCATCCACAGTCGCACCATTCAACTACCTCCAGATTATTCCCCCGAATGGTGACCCGAAATTACCTGGTAAGCCGTTCTATACCCGTGACACAAAGTAGAAAGTTGCTCAGCGTTGGTTCCAGGTGTTTCAGGTAGTAGACTGAGCCCGGAAACCTACCTATATAAGGCGAAAGCCCTGTATGCCTGTAAGTGTTCCGCTATGCTGTGCTCGTTTCCTATGATGTTCACGCTTACACCTCGACCAGACACTGCCTCCGCAGACGATCCAAACCAAATATCATTTGCCAGGGGCGAGATCCTTGACATTGTTGACAAGCAGGGCAAGTGGTGGTCGGCTAAGAAGTTCGACGGGACGGTTGGCAGTACTTGTCGTCCCTCTCCTTCTCCAAGAACGGCCCTCTGATATTACTTCTGCATCCACAGTCGCACCATTCAACTTTCTCCAGATTATTTCCCAGAATCGTGTCCCTGAATTACCTGGTAAGCCATTCTATACCCGTGACACAAACTGGAAGGATGCTCAGTGTTGCTTCAAGGCGGAGTTGGTGTTCCAGATGGACTGAGCAGAAATGACAGTGGAGATGGTGCTGAGGAAGGCCGTGTTGGTGGGGTGACCCCGGATCGTCCCGGGTGACACATATCAGCCACCCAGCGTGCCGAAAGGACAGTTGATCGATTGAGAACGTTTTTATGTTCTACAAGACTCAGCATAATAATATTTAATTCATTGCCAGTATTGATACCTTGCTATCATCAAAGGGACGCATACAGACGTTGTTCGCTTCAAAGAATGCTTCGGGTCGCTCCATCCTAGGCTCCTAGCATGAAAATAGAGTAGACGGTGTCTCAAGAACATCTACCCGTTCTCGATGTACATGCGTCGGTGAAACTTAATCGAGCTACACCGCCACTCACACCCCACCTTCCCGCCACGCCCGCCCCTCCAACCACTCGCCACGCACGCCGCCGCATCCGCATTCGCAGCCGCCCACGACTGAGGCGTGCTCCTCTCGCTCCCAGCCCCAGCGACGAAGGGAGGGAGGAAAGGGGAGAGATTGCGTGCGCACGGGGCCGCCAATCGCACCTCCCGTCCTGCCCGCGCCTCCAACCGCTCGCCCGCCGCCCCCGCAGCCGCATCCGCATCCACATCCACATCCGCCCACGACTCTTACATACCTCCCAAACTTAGAAAGCCGCGATCGCGCCAATTATAGCCCCGAGCACCGCGATCCCCACGTCCGCGCCGCCGCTATACTGCGCCAACGCCAATGCCGTGGCGGAGTTGGCGCTTACTCTCGACGTCGAGGCCCCGGACGCGGACGTGGACGTGGACGCGGACACAAAGGGGGGACCGGAGGGGAGAGCAGTGACGGCGAACGGGAGAGCGGAGGAGGGCGCGGTGGCGGTGGTGGATGCGGTTGCGGTGGTGGAGGCAGAGATAGAGGCTGCGGAGGATTTTAGCACTTTGAATTAAGTAGTGAAATGGGAGGACAGCTTGAGGATAGCGACTCGGAGGAGGTAGCGAAGCGACGGATCCGCGAAGGGAACGAATCGGAGGGCGGAAGTGCGGCGCATGAGAAGCGAGGGATTCAAGACAGAGGCGAAACCGAAAAGACGGCGAGGCAAAATGACGGCGATACGCACCCGCACTACACACCTGCGCCTGCACCCCCATAACGGGGCCCAGCTCATCCGGATTCCGGACACGCCTTCGACAGGCACGTCGCCGCGTCCGCGCACGCGCAGGTGGCGTTCTTCCTGCAACGCAAATGCGCACATCAAATTAAGAACCGAGTGAGCACTGGTATGGCACATATACTGTGCAAAAATTATTAGAGGTCATCTTGGGAGTGGAGACAGGTTTTTCAAATACATCTTTGAAATGGAAACAGGGTTTCTGCTTGCATCTCTCAAAATGGTGACATCTTTCAACTTAGTTGCATCCATTTTAGAGGTTCACAAAGCACCCAGCTCCAGTTGACTGCTTCGAGTGCCTTTGAATTTTCTGACTCAAAATCATGCCGAGGATAGCACGACTGATAATATTGATCGGAATGGTGATCCGAATGTTCCGTTAGGATCCCGATAAGGATGTTCTATGGTTTTTGAGCCTCGAAGAGCAGAGAACCGTAAATTCGATGAAGAATATATTTTTGTGGTTTAAGACAGTCACTTGGGAGATTATGAGACAAATCCCATTGCCCCTAAAAGTTTGGGCAAAATTGTTAGTCCAGGAAGTCAAACTACGGTAAATTCTCTTCAGTATTTACCTGAACCTTGCTGGTAGGTGTTCCAAATGGATCTTCTGATTATTCTGTACTTAAAATATGATGTCCGAGAGACTTCGGCTGAGGCAGAAATGCGAAGAGGCCGACAGAATGCGGATTGATCCCGGGCCGGTAGTTGGGATCTGATCCCAACATTTTTGTGTTCAATCCCAATTTTGCCGAGATGCCAAAGACTCGCTAAGATGTAAGCTGTTTCAAGACGTTGCATCTAAAGTGAAAATGTAAACTTCCTGTGAGTTGCCACCCAAGCTAATCTATTGAGATGTACGTTGTCTGCAAAAACCCTGTAAAATTTCGCTAATTTTTGCACAGTATATGGCCCATACACTGGGGATGAAGCTTTGCGACTCAGACACGGATATTTTCCTTGCAAAGTGAAATTTATATCTATGCGTCGGGATATAATCAGGCGAGGGTTCCAAAATATTATTTATATTAGGCTCTCAAGATCTCAACTCGTGGATGGAATTTGGCTCAGTCTTTTTATTTCGTTGGCAGTAATTCTTGGGAAATCGGCCATTGGGTACAGCTCAGTCCAGGTTCAACGCATCGGTTGAGATTAGCTGCGCCTCCGATGCAATCATCCACTTTACTGTAACTAACTTTAGCTCACCCACTCAAGCACTCTCGGGAAACACGCAAACATCACAGAGAGCACAGGGTATAAAGCAAACGAGCGACAGTATTAATACCAATGGAAACAAGTCCGACTCATATCCGTCGAATCAATCATCTAAGTGGAGGAGCAGCGCAACCCAACCCTTCTTCATCTATCCACAGCCAAAAATTCCTCGACGTTGCGCCAGGGTTCTGAGTATGTATGCTTCCCTAGAAAGCCGCGATCGCGCCAATAAAAACCCCGAGCAAAGCGATCCCCACACCCGTGCCCCCGCCATACTGCGCCAACGCCAACGCCGTCCCGGAGCTCGCGCTGGCGCTTACGCTCGACGCCGGGGCCCCGGACGCGGACGTGGGCGTGGACGCAAAGGGGGGACCGGAGGGGAGCGCGGTGACGGCGAGCGGGAGGGCGGAGGGCGGTGCGGTGGCGGTGGCGGTTGCGGTTGCGGTTGCGGAGGCAGAGATAGAAGCTACGGAGGATTTAGCAATTTGAAGTAAGTAGTGAAATGGGAGGATAGGCTGAGAGGATAGCGACTCGGAGGAGGTAGCGAAGCGACGGATAGGCGAATAATTATATAAGGGAACGAATCGGAGGGTGAAAGCGCGGCGCAGGAGAAGCGAGGTGGGCACAATCCCGATCCACGACAGAGGCGAAACCGAAAACAAGAAGGAAGCGAAGCTAAATGATGGCGCGAGGAACGATACGCACCCGCACTACACAGCTGCGCCTGCACCCGCATAACGGAGCCCAGCTCATCCGGGCACGCGTTCGACAGGCACGTCGCCGCCATCTGCTTGAACGCCGCGTCCGTGCACGCGCAGGTGACGTTCTTCCTGTAGGCAGCGCAAATGCGCACATCAATTATTGCAATTTTCATCAAATTAATATAAGAAAAAAAGAAGACCCGAGTGAGCAACGTGGAGGATAGCTGTGTGAGGGAGGGAGAGAAAGACGCACGGGGAGTGGCACGCCGAGTCGGCTGCAGCGGTGGCGAGGCAGTTGTTCGCGCAGGGCGAGAGCACAGCGGTGCTGGCAGTCGGCGCGGCAGCACTGGCAGACGCGGCGCTATGATGGGCACTGGATCCGAGCGAGAACGCGATAGTCTCGGTATGACTAGTAGCGCTCTTGCTCGTCGGCGCAGACGCAGACGAGGACGCCGCGCGCGCAGAAGGGGTGAGGGCGAGGGCGAGGGCAAGGAGCGTGAGGAAGGCTGCGCGCATCGTGCTTCAAGTTATTTACGCAAAGGCGGTCTGAGGTCCAAGCAAATTGGATCGCTTGCAAGATGAACTTAGCACGGGCTTATATAGTCCCAGTGGCCCTTGCGCTCTGCCGTCCGATTGACTGTCCCAACAGCGAGAATGAACTAGTCACTAGGGTGAAACAGCGGCGAGGTAGTAAGTAGGATTGGCTGAATGACAAGCCGTGGACAGCGGCGGGAAACGAACCCCGGAGGAACAGGGTGGGTGGTCTGATTTCATTTTGGCGTGATCAATCGCATGTTGTGCGGTGTCTCTGTGGCACAGTCCTTTGAGAAACTATAAATCGATGAATGGACGTCCTGCGACCAGTAAGTTGAATCAGTGCCAGAGTCTCGCTAGACGCAGTGTCGAACCTGCGACCTGAAGCGATAGGACTCGCAAGTCGTACGCGCGGCGCACGCAGGTTACTGAAGCCTATTAGTTACGACATCCACACTCCGACGATTGGGAACAAACTCATTATGCTCCGGCGTAGTGGTTGTTTATCAGAATTTCCGGCGCTCTAGTCCAATCCATCGCAAGTCTACTGCACCATTTCTTTCCCCTACCCAGATCCGTGCAAATTTCCCTGGCAAAGGACTGAACTTGGTTTGTCGGACATATTATTCGCGACAGAATACAACGTGGAAAGAGGCGTCAAAATGAGTAGTTTCAAAACTTCAAAATTTTGCTGTGCGCAGACACAAAACATGTTAATGTATGTGTGGATCGCACAGAGCATCGGAATCGTTAGCCATCACCTGTGCCAAGTCAGATCTTGCAGCAAAATACAGACAGCAATACCCACCTAGGATAATAGATCCTTCCAGGACCCTAGGTCAAAATTACTCGGCAACTCGTCCCACAGAGCTTGCAGATCGTCCGCGAATATTTTCTTCGCGGCCTCAAGGCACGAAGCACAAACATCGAAGTCGTCCCACGTTATAGTCAGGCAGAGTGGATCTGTTGAATCGCCTTCGGGGAAGTCAATCGCCAGCCAGCGTAATCTTTCTGCGTCGCACACGGCTTGGTCATCGCATTCCTGGAGTTCATTTTCACCGATCATCAGGTAACGGGTGAGAACTCGACGTCGTGCCAGCATTAGCTCGGGAATGGCAAACGCGCATCGCTTTCGGTCGCCTTCGTTGATTATCTTGAGGTGTGGCTTGCCACGGACACCGTACAGAATGTCTTCGATGCCGTGACGTTGGCAAACCTGATACATCGCCCCCGGGAGAATACTACGGATATCGAGATCGCGGGCAATGCTGAGGACGTGGATATGGTCATCCGGGGTGCTGCGGTATCCCGGTGGAATTTTCTCTGTGCGGAGGATCCACTTATTCAAAGTGCTGGGGAAGATGTCGGTAAGAACGTTTTCTCGACCTGAAGTACGACAGTTCCATCCTCGAACCAGAAGTCAGTGCTGCGGGTAAGTTCGGCGGAATCCATCGTTGGGAGTATAAAGTTAAAGCGCGCTTGTTTGTCAGGAGCGTCGGAACAAAAGTTCGTACAAATCAAGGACAACTAGCCCCTATCTAGCGGATTCTTTTCAAAAGTAAAACTAATTCGCGCAGGCACACCCGGGTTTCGGACCATCCACTCCAGTCCAGGGGTGTGTTGGGAATTTTAGTTAAAGTGAGAAGTATGGTGTTACAGCGCGCCTTTACACCAACCATAGACTGATGCTAAATACACAGCTAGCCTTTGCGCCTCCCCGCCAACCGGTGGAATCCTAAATATCCATCGACCTATTTCCGACCCACTATTCGCCCCACGAGCACCAACACCCTCTTCAAACCCCGCGAGCTATCGTTCAAAACGTCCGTCGCTGGCTCTGTCCCGAGGGCGCCCGAAAACCGACGCAGACGCGCGTGCACGAAACTGGCGGCACCCGCGCGGAGTCGAGCTATTGCACCCATGTTGGTGGTATCCGACGCGAGCCGCGTCAGCGAAGGCATCGTTCCGTGCAGGAGAGAATGAGAATACGAGAGCGAGGGCGAGGCGACGATGCTGCCGAGGAGCTGGGAGATCGAGCGCGCGCCGGAGGAGAGAGTGAATCCGGACAGCGAGAATCTGCCGCCGCTGCCACTCTGCAGATCACTGGGGAGGCCATACCCGAGTCCCGCGTATCGGGAAGACGGGGCGGAGGCTGTCACCGCGCGCGGGGGCGTCGCGAGAGATCGCGGGGTGAGGGGAGGTGACAGTAACGATAATCTGGACGAGAGGACATCTGGTTGGACGTGGGTTTCGACACCGTGCGAAGACGAAGCTCGGAGGGAGGCGAACAGCGAGAGCGGCCTCAGCTCGTTTGTGCTGCTGGAAGGTACGAGGAGGCCAAGGCCATGGCCGAAACGCACTGGGGTACTGGTCTCCAACAGGGCAGTATCGTCGAAAAAGAAGTCGCTGGGCGATGGGGGTAGACCTTCGTAGATCGCCTAGCACGAACCATTCATTAGACATTTATATTCGACGGTGGAGTTGAAACATACCCGAGTTGAAGCCAGAGTAGCCGAGCGTTCTCCCCGAACTGACCTCCCCATCTGCGCCGAGCGCGTGAACCCAGACCTCGCACTCCCCTTTAGGGCTTTGAGCATCTTCTCCCGTACATCCGTCGCTTGGAACCGGCTCGACTGAGCGATTATATCAGGGAGCTCGGGGGCCGACTGCGTCGGTGGCGAGATAGGAGTTGTATCAGATACGAGGGAGTAAGATGATTCGCTGGGCAGGAAAGAGGGCTCAGGGGAATCGGAGGATGAGCAGTACTCAGAAAGCGCTTGGAGGGTTGTCTGGGACGGACCAGCCGCGCTGGAGATTGTGAAGAGAGAGGACATTAATGATGGTAGATGCGGGATGAGAATGAGAAAAGGGGCGATTGTTGATTTTTTTGTTTTGCTTCCGCGGAAGAGTCGCGGAAGCAAATTGTCTGAGACACCGCGTTAAACCAGAAATGGTAGAAGGCAGGGACCTAAACACAAACCGCAAATCGATGCCTAAGTAATGAGCGAAAAATGAAGTAAATTACGGGACCAACCTTCTTCACGAATATCTAAAGCACTACAAGGTGTACCTTTGAATTCCATTACCGTCGAAATTTCCCAGTAAATGTCAGGTACAAATAGATGCTAGGCGAGCCGTATTGCTTCAGTGTCCAGTACGAGAGTAGCGCAAAGGGCGGGCCTGCCGATGCGTGTTTTGGAGTTGCTCCAGATCGATTTGAATAAGTTGTGTATTCATCCAGAACTGTTGCGAAGTCCAAAATTCTTCTGTCCTTGGCCTGTATCCTTGAGAAGAGACAAGCAATGCAAGTAATACGCGTGCGTCGAGTAGAAAACGGACCTCGTCAAAAGGATGGGACGACGTCGGAGGAATTATCCCGGGGAGCGAAGGCCAAAGCCACCATCTAAATATAAAACCCAAGTGGCACGGAAAAGATACCAAAAACGGACTCACAACCGCAGCACAATGGACCTCCACCAGGCCACACATCCATTCTTTTTAGTTGGGTAACGTGCCGTCGCCACTCTCACTCGTACCCCCACCATCGCGCAACATGTCCGACTTGCTTTCCATGTACGATTACGAGATCTCTGCTTGCCGCTCGACGCTGGGATGCTTGGACCTTATACCGACGGAGGTCAACGCGTCGGGCCAGAAGGGCCTAAGCATCGGCACGCATGATAATTCGGCCGCCGTGCATCATCATCCAGCCGCCGCCGCGAAGAACGACACGAAGCTGCCTGATAAACAGTCAGTGCCACTCGTCTTCAGTTTATCAGTGCCGTCATTGACCTTCGAGGCAGAAACACAATTCTAAACGTGGCGTCGCCCAGCGAGGCCGATGCAGAGACTCCTAACGATGGAGGTGACGACACAGACACCGAGTCTCTTGCCCCAACGGAGCCTGCCTCGGATAGAGAGGAGCCTGAAGAAGAAGAAGAACTGTATGCCACTCACTCGATCGCGCTGGTCGGATCCTAGCTGACCTTGGAGATAGACTCAAACGGATCCCGACTGCCACAAGCACAGATGATTTGGCGGCAATGAGAGTGCGATTTACCGGTAGCACAAAGAGCCTCGATGCCCCGCCGTCCCGACACAAACATGTCAAGAAGGTCCGAAGGCATCCACCACGCAGGACCATCGAGCAGGCGCACACGACTGTATCCGGATCCTCTGGAGCCCTCGCGTCAGCACCGGCAATGGGATTCCGCTACCCCTTTGACCCAGCCATCGGAACCGTGCATGGCCCACTTGCGCCCGTGATGTCGTCCCACTCCACGCCCGTCGCCGGGTACGCAGCTGGGGCGAAAATCGCCCACACGTTTGCACAAGTTGATCACGGATCAAGACACTCCATCGCTGGAGCCATCTCGTCAGTACCGGCGGTGGGATTCAACCCCGCAGGCTCGGCCGTGACACCGGGTTTGCCCCTTGCGCCCATGGTGTCTTACTCCAAGCTAGTCGGCGGATGCACCACGAGGGCAAACATCACTGCTAAGATTGGAGAAGCCAATCCAGGACACTGCGCGCCGAAGCGCGCACGGGAGGAGGACGGCGCTGGAGATGAGCAGCCCGCCCCAAAGCGCCAGCGGAAGTATCGGCCCTGGGAGTTTC
Organism: Mycena galericulata; assembly: GCA_029289565.1. Classification (NCBI taxonomy): domain Eukaryota; kingdom Fungi; phylum Basidiomycota; class Agaricomycetes; order Agaricales; family Mycenaceae; genus Mycena; species Mycena galericulata. The sequence continues at coordinate 109,998 of JARKIA010000256.1, forward strand.
GATCTATGATGGGCCTGGGCCCCGAGTCGTCAGGCTCGAACTTGAAGTAAGAGGGAGATCAAAGAATCCGGTGGTCTTGTAATTGGTACGCATGTATGTGAATGTGGGTTCCGAGTCCAGAGTCGTTTTTCCATGGTGATTTGCGAGCATTAGAGTTTCTTTCTTTCATGCCTCGGCCCTCGAGTCCTCGACGGCGGACGCCCCGTTTCGATAATACGAGGCGCTTGATTTCAGTAGTATATTTGAGGGAGCAGTAAATTGAATGGACCAGACCGAGCAGTCTGAGCAAAATCGATGAGAGCTGAAAAACGCGTGTAAGTTAGAGGGGAAGAGCTTCATTCCGGATCAAGCTCGGCGGATCAGAGCACTCAGTTTGTTATCAACGGCATCAACAAACAGTGGGCTTTCCTTGTTTCTTGCTTCCATCAGCATGGCGGAAAATCTACCCGATGAATTACTCTCGGAAATTTTATCCCCAACCCTCAAGGTCTCTGACGAAGTGTTCTCGGACACATCCTTGATATCCCCCTTTGCACCCAATTACATGAGTGGCGCCGCGGCCTCGTCCTCCGCAGTGCTTCTCGTCTGCAAGGCGTGGCTACGCGTCTCTACACCCCTTCTATACAACACCGTTGTCATTCGCTCGAAGGCTCAGGCTGGAGCCCTTGTCGCAGCCCTCCGGGGGAAGCACGATCCCGGCAGATTTATCAAGAAATTACGCTTGGAGGGTGGATTCGGCGCTCACATGGGCCATATATTGAAGTCCGCACCTAATGTCACTGACATCTTCCTCTCGGCGGCGATCCATTCTCCCGATACCACCTCTGGATTAGTTCTCAGCCTTTCTCTTATCAATCCGACCCGCTTGATCCTCTTTGAGGACGAGCACAACCTCCTAAAAAACAAATCGATTGTGCAATTGTTCCAAGCCCTTGTAAAAGCAATGAATAAAAATTGGACGAACCTGGTAAGCAAATGATCTGCTCGGTCACTCTCAATGTTGACCCGGACGCTAGACGACAGTCGTACTCGCTCACGAGCATTTCGTCGGGGAGGCCCGTGAGAATTTCCAAAACACTATTTTGTCTTCCAAAACCATCAATCTCGTATCTCTTCGCCGTCCCAGCATCGGGTTCATGAACAAGCTCGTCGAGATACCGTCGCTTCGTACTATCGACATTAGATCCACACCGGAAACTTGGTACATGGATGCGCTCACTGCCATCCCTCACCTCACTCCGCTTGTCAAGTTTTCTGGGCCCGAGATACGGTACGTCGGATATTGCATGCCCTCCCCGTATCGACTCAATGCCTTCAGCGCACGCGCCCAAGCGCCGCAAGCCATGCTAATGCTCCCGATTGACTCCACCTTCCGACCTATGGCTGCTTCGCCCGCCGCCATCTCAGAACGCGTGTGGGAACGAGTGCTGTACTTTGCCATGATCACAAACGAGGTCCCATTCAGTAGCAAGTTTCAACGCCGTGAGATGGGAAGGAACGCCAAAGGACTGAGATTCGCCCTAGTCTCCAAGACGTTCAATGTGAGAACTGATTCACAGTCCTAGTCTTGGCTGATGAGTTTAACACGCAGCGGCTGTCGCTTCCTTATTTATACGGGTACCCAACCTTCTGGAACATTGGAACAGTCCGACGGTTCGCGACGTGCCTCAAGGCCAATCCTTCGTTGGGATTGTATGTGCGTGATATCCACATACGCGAACCGAGGTTCGGCTTCGGCTCTTCTCTTGGAGGCATGCCGCAAGTACTGGACTTGACTCCAATTTTTTCAAACACACCTCAACTGGCTAGGTTGATCTCTGACGAAAGTGTAATTTCTTTAACTTGGGAGACGTTCGAAATTCTGGCCAGAACCGCAGGCAGAACGCTCGTCGAGTTGTCTCGATATCCCATTGAACGTGGCTCAGCCCCCATGCCCTGCTCACCTGCGGTTTTCATGAACTTCACCGCCTTGCGTTCATTGAGGTGGGATTCACAATGGGATTCACTCGTGACCTTCTCCAAGCAACGCCCATCACCGGGTTCCGATGCGGCCCCAGGTCCGTTTTCCGCCGGCCTCCCCGTGCTGGAGTCCCTTGACGTTTCGTCGGCGGGTATATTTTCTGCGCTGGAGCAGTTCGAGTCCGTGATAGTTTCCTTCTCCCACCCGGCCCCTGATAAAATATTTTTCGCAGACTCCCAAGACTTCGTCATCTAGTGTTAGATTCAATGATCGAGGACGGCGATTTCACCACATTTCTGACATGCCATGGGCACAAGCTGACAGATTTCAAACTAACAAATTGGTCGATGCAAACGGCTCATTCAATCTTTGAACTGTGCCCCGGTCTCCTCAAGCTCGACTTGCAGCTCATCGGCGCACGTTCCAATGTGCGGATATCCCGTCCTTCATGCACCACCATACTCACGCACACAACCAGGCCATCTATCCCCCGCAGTTAGTCTTCCCGCTCAAACATCAATCCCTCGTTCAGCTGACGGTGCAAAAATACCCGGGGTGCGTGACTGCGGCAACGGATATCCCGCCTTTGACATGAGATCGCGTACAATCAGTCGCACCCAGCGCAAGGACCAAGAAGAATGGACCCAGTTTTTGGGCGGTTCAGCCTGGACCGATTTCCCGGCCTTGCGAGAAATCAAGGTGTCATCATTTGAGTGGCCAACTAACGAGTGCGTGCATGCTTGGTTTCGTTTCCTCTTGACGTACTTATGAACTTCTGCAGACATGCGATTTCCAAGAGCCCATGGGTGAAATGGGCGGCGGAGTTGCTCGCGCAGAACATTCAGTTGGTCGATAAAGAGGGAGCACCCTGGCGACCTCGATTCCAAGGCTCCCGCCGTTGAAACGCCCTGTTTCCGTCTGGGGGTCGTAGCAGTGCCTCCCTATGTATGCATCTCAGTAGCACAGCGGCTGGTGTCTTCTTCTATAACGTCCTCCTGCTCTTGGCTCTTCTCGAACAAATCAATCCATGCATTGTTTGAACTAAAACACACATTTCTTGGAACAGAACTCTCAGAAAATCCACAAAGACCACAACGCGCAATAACGCTATTCGACGGCAGCATCGTTCACTCATCGTTCATGCTCAGGCTGAACTGTTGGAAATTTACATAGAGAGAGTGTCAGGCACGTCCACCATTGGGCAATCCCGATTTAATAATGGGGAGTTCTGTAGTTCAATCCCATTTGTGATTGGACACAACTGCCACCCTGTGCCTACGAGCCATGCAATAGTGAGAGCATAATGTCTTCAGATAACAGTCCAACCGCATTTTCTATATCATGAAATCAATGGTACGTCGATTCCAAACGACAAAAAAAAATTATTATAGCGAAGACAGTAGTAAGAAATCAAATCGATACATCAACCAACGGAGCCAGAGCACGAACTTTGTTCAGCAACGTCGGGCGTATGGAGTCGTAGTCTGCATGAGCAGGAATTCCTTCAGCGATATCGTGTAGTGTGTTCGAGACATCCGAAGATCCTGAGTGCAGGGAGATCATCCGGAAGCGAGCCATGTTGGCCTGAACGAAACGCAGTACAGCAACCCGCATCTTGCCGTGGCTCCTTTCAGCACGCGCTACATGGTCCAACCACTGCACTTCAAAATTGGAAGGCATGGGGGAAACATCGACCGCCTCGGTTGGAAGGATTTCGATCTTGACTGCTCCACCCGTGTAGTCGATTTGAAGATAATACGGATCATTGGGGAATTCACGGAGGAACTCGATTTCATCCAGGAAGATGCCCGACTGTGAAGCCAAGTAGTCGCGGCGAACCAACGCTCGCATGAATGACCGGTCCCGTGTGCTGAGGGATTCTGGTTCCTCTGCAGGCGTATGGTTTGAGAAGAGTAGTCAGTGTGCACATATCGAATACTCACTGAGACGCAAAGCGTGGAGATTCCCGCACATCGCGCGATGACCGCCTTGGCGCCAGTGGAATGTCTGACACTCAAGCGAACAGTAATGGAGTCTTTGGCATGCTGCGCAGCGACTGACCTGACCCTTATCACAGATTGTTTCGCACTAGGAAGAGTAAGTCACGACATATCTGCGAGGGCCCGCATACCTCTGTGTTATCACACGCCTTCCTCGACGGGCACTTCCCTGCATCATAATCCCGACACACTTGTATGCGCTCCTCGGCCAGCCGCACAACCTTTGTCCAGTACTTGAACAAGTCTGAGCGTTTAAACCGCGGGTCCCTGCCCAGCTCCCCGACCCCCGTGAGGGCGTTGCCCATACGCGACACAACACTGTGATAAATCATCGCCGGCGGTATGATTTCCTCCAAAAGGTGCTGCATATGCACGTGGAGAGAGCGGTGAATAGAAGCGTGTGCAGCGATGCAGCCGCAAATTGCACGTAGAAGACCAGCACGGAGAGCGTCGGGCAAGCACATGGGGGCCGGATGGGTTGTGAAAATTCGGGACATGAGAGTGAGACAATCGTTTAAGAGACGAGCAGCGGCAGTGATTGCGGAGACTGTCAGAAGGCATACAGCGGAGGTAAGAGCCTTAACGATCCCCGAGGAAAGAAGCGCGCTTTTGAAGCCGACATCAGCGTCTGTCTCATCCAGGAGCTCGATGACTACGCGGAGGGCGAGCGCAGATGGGGGTTGGCTGGGAGCTACGCTATGTTTGATATGTTTGATGATCACAAATGCAAGGCTTGTTGCGTCGCCTCCGGCGCCCTCGATTACCTCTCCGAATTTGGTAGGATTGGACATCTTCAAATCTAGCATGATTTCGCATAGATGTCGGAAGCCTTCTTGACGAACACAATCGTCTAGCCGAACAAAGGAAGACCACGCACGCGCTAAAACGACGCGAACACCTGGCGTAGCATCGATAAGGTCCTTGGTTTTCGGGTGCTTCTTTTGGAGTTGTGATATCAACGACATGTAGAGCGTATACCTCTCCTGATCGGCAGTACCGGGCAATATCTGTCTATATGCATCTAGGAATTCAATCCATTTCCAGACGCTAGACCAGACATCCAGCGAAGCCTCAGCGTGAAGCTGTTCCGATTGACGGCCAGCGATCGCATATAATGAAAGAAGTGCGCGGTCGATGGGGGAATCCAATTCGCCACGAGATATCGCGTCTATTTGACCCAGAGACGGGATACGATCAGGATCTATATTGGCGAAGAAGACAGGGAGGAAGTGCCCAGGCTGCGAGTATGGTGTCGTGATGCAGCCGGTGAGGAATGCCTGCAGATCGTCCACGGTGCCATTCACGGCGGCATTCGCCAGTCTCTATATAGAAGGTTAGACAATAGATCTACAAGTGGAAATTATTGTCACCCGCAAAGATGCAGGGAGCTTCGAAAGGTTTTCTGGTCGCACAGAACGATGTGGCATGAAGCAAAAAGTATGTGACGCGTCACTGTGACGTCAACCGGCGAACTCCGAGAAACTCCCATCGTGGTTGCAATTTTTTTTTGGGAGGACAAGAGATCCCAATCCTGACGGCAAAAAAAATTGGGTATGATACTCGTCGACTAAGCGCAGCTAAAATTGTTCATCCGGCGTATGTAAAAGTGACGTGATTGCTGCCGCGTCGGATTTACTAGAATCAACTCAACTTTAATCCAATTGTTCTCGGCTTAATCCAACATCAGCGCCCGAGCCCTGGCCGGGAATCTATCAACGCTCAACTCACACAGTTCATCTTGATAGATGCCTTTTGAAAATGGCGATCCCGTTGCATCTGGGAATCCGCGCAATGAGTTAATGAGTTGCATAATGCTTGACTCTCTGAATCAGGAAGGATACAAGCCCAGTTGAGGTCCCTCCCATCTATCCGTTCCGAAGTTCCCGGTTGATCATCTGCATTTCAACGTAGTATCCGCTGTGCCTCCCAAGGATATCCGATCCTTCATGAAGCTAGTGCGCTGCCTTGTCCCGATCATTGGTCAACTAGGTAGATCTATCCGAGTCCTTCGCGCTCATCATCATCAGGCAGATTTAATCGTCCACATCAAGTCTCATGGCAACTGAACATTATATATACCAGGTATCTGTGACTATACCCTGCAGTTCTACCTATCCCCACCATGGCAGCTGTGCCCCTGGTTGACGCGGCGACTTCACAGGACGGGTACGTTTCACCTCTTCAATTACCCGTCATCTGCGAACCACTCTCCAGCCGCACTACCCGTTATTTCTTCCTGGCTGGAATTGGTGAGAACTGGATTGCCATTTCATTCCCGTCACTGATGAGTAACGATAGCCATTCTTTCCTACGACCATCTTTTGACACTCGGTTCAGAGGTCACGCTCATTTGGAAGGCAGGCCTGAAGCGGAGCTCCATGTGGTATTTATTTGTTCGCTATTTCACTCTTTGCAGCAATATTGCGATGATCAGTCGACAATTCGGCACCTTCGACTCCGAGGTTTGTTCATTTTGGAACAGCGCATCCAATTTTTTTGACAATTTTCTCAGACGTAGGATATTCTCGTACTTGATAACAACTATTTGACCCAACATCGGCAGTTGCTACAAGGTCAATGCGGCACATGCGATCCTCATTGTGGTCCAGCAGTTCCTCGTAGCATGCGAGCCGATCTCAATCGTCTACCTGATCTCCATCTCATTTGGCCGCAGGCACGCTGATCCTCAGAGTTGTTGCTATGTATTCCTTCGATAAACGAGTAGTGTTCACCCTTGCAACTGCAGCAATAGTCGTTGTCGCTGTAGCTGGCGTGCGTGACCCGGCTCTTCTCTCCGTTCAATGTCTGACGGCCCCAGTGGTGTGTTGTACCTGGAACCCCTCATATACCCTACGAGGCCAGCCTCCCTGGCTGTGAGACTCCGATATCAAAGGCCCAGTGCGTATTGTATTTGTTATATTAGATATCCTAATAATGCGATCAACAGGAATACCCGTGAGTTACACCTCCCCTCTTGTGTGCACCTTCTGAGCACAAATTCCTTTCTCAGGACAATCCATTGCTTGGGAAGCACAGTAAGTCCAGCCAACCCTAGCGCGCTGGACTTGCACTGACGTCGCGTGATAGACTGGCTGGAGACCTCCTTGTGCTTGGGTTTACCCTCTATCATGGGTACACTCGCAGTCGCAGTGAAATATTTCGCTATGGAACCCTCTGGCGAGTTCTGGTTCGTGAAAATCTTTCGTAGACAGACACATCGACAATTGAAACTCGTACCTTGTTTGTCAGGTTCGCGATGGTATGTAATCTTCACAACGCATGGTGGTTCCTCTTACTGACCAGATAATCTTGATCCGCAGGTGCAATATACTTTGGGTTAGCAATATTCCTCTGCAAGGATTTCCTCCCACTGAGCTCCTAAACTTTCTAGCATTATATGTCTCGCAAATCTCGCTAACATCCTGGTGTTTCATGTCCGTGTCCTTCATAATCCTCTCGATAACCACCTAACATAATAATTTAGCTCGCCGCTGTTCGTTCATCGGGCACAATACACCAGACATTCGCTCATCCTCCTCACAGATCGCCAGAGGCAGCAGTTTGAGTTTGTCGGCATTCACTTCTGCGTAAATATCCCGCTTCATAATTGCTCCTGCTTATGTCGCTCATGACCCCTATAGCCTCTCAGTGGCAATGATTTGCCGCTTGATGCTCAACCTCCATGAAGCCGGCGCGAGACAGATGGGGGTCTTCGAATCTACGGTGGCTCCAATGGATACAATCCGGTTCTCCCCGCCGGACATGAATTCACAGATTCAGACAGAACACACAGGGAGAGGGATCGAATCGGCAGTTTGAACACAGCTGCGTTGCCTCGCGAGTACATGGGACTAGGTGAATTTCTTCGGCAAGCTGGGGCTTGACACCGGGAAATTAGACATCAGGACTGCAGATTGAATGTATGTATTCTAGGGCTGGCACTGGCAGCTGGCCGAGTTTCCCGTGAATTACACAAAAACATGTATTAAATACTGGTTGGTAAACAGGGGGGTTTATCTAACCGGTCAGGTTACCCAACAAAAAGAGCATTTCGCCCGACCCATTTGAAAAACGGAAAAACTGGTTGACAAACCGGGATAAAATACAAGGCCATAAGCTTTGTTAGAATAGCTCTCAATCGACGAAAATGTCTTACTGATACGAAGACGAAACTATGGCAACAGGGACTGGACAGCTTCAAATTTGGACACCCGAGTGTCGTAAAATGATTCGCGCGGGTGATATGACGCATTTGGGTGTTGGGACCCCGGAGACACATTCCTCAGGTCTTGCTTACATGTCCGCACTCTATGTTCAATTTGTGAAAAATGCTTTCTTCAATTTGATTTGGTGTGCTTCTTTTCGTGCGCGTTCGGCGACAATTCGCCAGGAGTACGTAACCAGCACCGCCACATCCCTTTTCGGGAAAGTGGTTGAATTTCCAATGCTGTGCATCTCCGCCTCACAAGGGCTGCATGGCCCTACTACAATTTTGTACCATTCCACTCAAACACACACATTTTCAGTGTATGTGGCCACCCTCAAACTCTGATTTCTATGCACAGTATTTCCACGAGCGGGAGCCAAGGTAATCAATGATCGCACGGAAGGTAGGCCTACCATTGGGCATATAATGTCACTGATGAAGTTTAAAGAATAAATAGCTTGATCGGACTGGCAGTAAACCGATTCCAAGGTACCTTTTTCCATACACAAATTACGCCTCTATTCAACGGCTTGCACAGATTACTCTGTTGGTCACATCGTTACTCTCCATTCTGACTGCAACAGAGGTTGATTTCTAACAGGAAGCACTGGTAAACCAGCTGTACCACCATCACTGACCAGAAATGCAGAAGAACATCTTCAGGTAGTAGAGTCAGGTGTCATTTACCGCATTTCTGCCGAGAGTGTTGCCGAGAGTCCCGTGAATCAGCTCGCTGAGGCTCTCATTCAGATCACAGCAATATTGTCTTCTCTCATCTGACAAGTACCCTGGGTGCTCTGTATGTGTCTGTCAACATCCAAATTACGGTCTGCATGATGGTCACTCAATGAGTTAACATTCACGGGTGACACATACTCGAACTCAATACTTTTTTTGAAAGGTCAACCACGGGCCACGATTGAAACCCGACCTTACATTTTGCTAGGAATCCGGTGCTCCCTGAAAAGAGCTGCAACAATCATTGTTCAGATGATAGCTTCGTACAGTCAATCTTCTCTCCTTTTCCTCTATTCTCTTCAATTCTTTAGTGTACTGGGTAGGGTGGCCGGTATTCAGAGCGGTCTCCCTCTGTCTTATTATATCTTTATGGTACTAACAGGCATAGAAATTGCAGGATCAATTTGCCACCAAAGGACTGGGTAGAAGGGATAGTTGACCTTTGTGCTGATTTCTGCGGTTAGAAGTTAGTCTTTACCGAGTTGAATTATTCCGGGCCCCGACTCAACAGGAAGTCATTCTCGGAGTCACTGTGTTGGATTGAGTCAATTATGGTAGTTTAAGATGCATGGGAACAGCCCTCACACCACCAAATCATTGGAATCAGTGCTCCTGAAGTGTAGTACAAAATGTAAAATCATGATCAGTGGACAAACAGTAGACATCCACAATTTATATGGTGCTGAAGCTACTCTAGAAAATGTGATTTTCAGGCCCAATCTCAGCCGAGCGGAAACCGTCAGTTTCAGCTGCACCAAAGTTGTTGTTCTAATCGTCGGAGTTCAGACAGAGTCCTTGCAGGGCTCAAAGTTTAGCAAATAGCGGCCTCGGACAGGCCAGGGAGTCTATCGAAGACGGTGCCACATGCCGAGATGGCGAGTACAAACAAGTAAGTAAGTATCGAGGGTGTAACTAAAGGGGTATAGATGAATATAAGGCTCGTGCTGAAGAGAAGGACAGGTAGATACAAAAATATGGTTATAAAAAGTGCTTCCAGCTTTGTCCGATTTTGTTTACGATAAGACCTAGCCTGCTGTGAAACATGAAAAGGAAACAATCCCGATTATATATAAACCACCCCTGAATTGAAGTTATTGAACGGGTTTCCTGCCGCAAACAATGACTTAGCAACAGCTTTGGTGCCGCTGAAATTAAAAGTTCCGCTACCAGACGGGGTGAGCTGCTTGGCCCGGGGACAGCCCGGCGTAGTGCTGGCCATAAATATGATACGCCAAAATATATTTTGAATATATTTGAATACATACAAATACAATACGGCCCCAGGACCTCCACCAGAATATGAATACAATACAATATGGATATAATATGATATGTCCCATCGTAATCAAATATATTTGAATACTCTGAAGTTGGCTTTTGCCACCGGTCATCTGCCGGGACACATCGGATCAATGCATTCTGGCGGCAGGCCTGCAAGCCGAGTTTGATCTGCACTGACCACCGCTGGTCCGGCCTCGGCTTCAATCAATCCATCAGGTGGTGTGATCAAAGTTGTGATCCGGGGTTTGAAGCACACCGACTATCACCTGCTGGTCCCCAAAGAACCAATTCATACATTAGGAGGGGTGTGCAAGGACCTTCCAACACTCTGGCAAAGTTTTGGTCCAGTGCGAGCCTCCTTTTCTCTGACTGCAGGTGGCTCAGAATATATTTGAATATATTCATATCGTATTCATATTCAGGCCGCTGAATATGAATACAATACACTAAGAATACAATACGGGCCCGCGGGGGTGAATACAATACACCATTTGCACCTAAAACTTATTATTTCAACCATGTCGAAGTGGTTGCCGATTCTTTCGTTTTCGGCAACAATGTTGGTCAGCTGAAACTCGAGGTTTTGTTTTTGTGGTACTACACCTGGAATGTGAAGTTCCTAGCACAGTTATAGCATAGTTTGAAACTTGAGATTTCAGGTGCAGTTTCATAACCACAATTTTTTCCTCCCAGTTTCAGACTACACTTCAGGAAATCTGATTCCATGACCGCCTCCGAGCTTTTTGAATGCAGTGATTGATTGACAGTCACTGAAATATTTGGGTGAAAATGCGGGCTGAAGATGACAGTCAACAAGGTCATGATCATCTTGACTCTCTTCATGTATACACTTTTGGCCACCAACTGGGCATACTCTGTTCCCAATGTCGCACACCACCAGATGCTTGAGAAAAATACACCTAGGTCTACGGATGTGATTTTCATGTATGTGCCAGTGTTCAACGCCATCAACATCCTCAATATGCACACAAGTATCTCCTCATGGCTATCATCCGATATCCAAAATGCCAGTACATTCTCAATAATGGGATTGTAGTCTGGAGGGAGCATCAATTTGGTGTATCAAACATTGAACAAACATGTGACAGGTTGGTCGCAAATGCCCAATTTTCGTGGCCATTAGCCATCCAATAGGTGGAGTGCAAACTGTTTATTCTTTCCAAGATAGTGCATTGGGCCAGCTTTAAATTACCGTTCCGATGTCACCTATGTTTAATTTTACGAGCTTCCCCGGAATGTTAACCCTATACTGTTTCTGATAACTTAGAAGGGTTAGCTATAATGTAGAGAAATTGTGCGGTAGCCTTTCAAAGGTTAAGAGTGGCATGTGTGTGCAGCGTCCACTGAGTTTTCCTCTATCGCACTTGAAAATCCTTGTTCAAGTTGACCACCTAGAATGAAATCATAGGCCATTTCATGCCCTCGAATAGCTTGACACGACCAGTAAAAATGTGTTGAGAAATTCACAGAATTGCCCATGACTCCAGTTACATAAGGTGTTTGTTGTCTGTTAGAAAAGAAACAAGTGAGGAAGTTGAAGCGCTAGATGGACAGGAAATAAGCAAGACATGTACCTCAATTCGTGGGGGGAAAATAGGTCTCAAGTAGCCCCAGTAAACACACTTTATGAAAGCAGGCGCTAAATGGCCTGGCAACCTTCATGGTTGAATATGAGAAGAGATGCGACCTTCCGCCCACCGTTACGCACACGAGGGTGGTGTGCACAGACTGGGGGCATGGGAGTACATGCAGAGGAGGAGGCATATTGGGAGACACTGTGGGTTTACCAGAATCCTGACTTCATAATATGACATAATGTCTTTGCATGCAGCGTGTAGGCTCGCGGTACCATTTTAAATTCAGTCGGTGTGTTATTCAAGCCAGCAGTATACAATAGAACTTGCCAGAGTATACCATCTCAATGAAGATACTGACTGAAAATTGCACATTTCCACACAGGCCTCGGACTTGGGACGAGAGGCATCCCTGCGATCATATTCATCACACACTACCGAAAAGGTACCTACTTTTCGTGCTCACGGAAATACTGTGCTAAAAATCAGAGTTTGAGGGTGGCCACATACACTGTTATAGGCCGAGCCAAAAGGGGAAAGAGAGACCTCCGGGATCTCCGAACGCGGGCGCAAGTCCGGAGCATCCGGAAGAAAGACCAGAGGTCCTCCTGTTGGCTGTTCTCGCAACACCACAGCTCGGAAGGGTGAGCGAACTGTCTGACCATCGAGCCGAGACAAGATAGAGGACAAATGAGCATAGAAGATTCCGGAGGCAATCACGTGACCCCCGACGGACCCGGACAGGTGCCGGAAGGGGTGCGGAGTGATCCGGAGGATGCCCGGAGCAACCGGAGGGAAGCTGGTGGAAGCGGACAGGCTCCGTTGGAGCCCAACACAATGTAACAGACTTTGCGAAAGCGGTGCACATCCCAGATGGGACCCGAGTGATCGGAGGTGGTCCGGAAGGAGAGCACGGGAACCGGGGCTGATCTTTGACAGTGCGGGAGACTCGGAGGATGCCCGGAAGGGAACCGGAGAGGCACCAGATGAAGTGGAAGGGATTTGGCCGGAAAGCCAGAGAGGGCTTCGGCCGAGAACCGGAAGAAGACAGGAAGGAAGAATAACAAAGAAAAACAAGATCCGGAGGTGTCGTCAAGACACCGGGATGAGGATGGAATCGAAGGAAGACTCAGTCCATGAAGGAAGCCATGGAATAACATTAATTTTCCAGATAGAGTACAGAATGTAATCTACTGGGATTATATAGACAAGTCCCTTATTGTAATACCAGAAGTGGACGAGTCAGAAGATTTGGAAACGTAACAATAAGTAATGTCCCGAAAAGGAAATGCATGGGAAAGATTGGTAAGGGACAATAAGGAAGAAGACGGATAAAAGGGAACACATAGTAATATGATATGACACAAACCTGCTTGGAGGCGCAGCCACGGAAACTAGCTGAGAGAGCTGGGAATGGTGAAGCGTTCGAATGGATGGCCATCTGATCCACTGTGGGAAAGGGCCAGAGGTCCGGCAATCGGAACGGGATCGGAGGCGTGGGAACAAGTCCTCGCAAGGCCTGCAACTATGTGAACGTGTCCGGAGGGAAACCAGAAGGAATGCAGAGGTAGAAAGGACAATAGGGAAATAACCAATAGTCGGGGAAGGCTGAATAAGGGATGAGCTTCGTAATCAATCTAAATGGGGATTGACCGGAGGGCTCCGAGAGGTCGGAGGCCGGAGGGAGTCTGGAAGCGTGGGAATGGAATGGCGGATATGCCTGAGAATGCGGAAGGTGGAAATGAGTGGAATGGTATTGAGGAAATGACCAATGGTCCCAGAAGCCCCGGAGGGTCGCAAGGAAGAAGGGGGCTATGATGGGATTAGTCATCATTCGAAATGAGGTGTGACCAGAAGTGATGGGGACCTCCGGGAAGCTCCGGACAAACCGGAGCTGCGAAGAAAGTGTCAGAATTGTGCATGGATATAACATAACAATTGTAGCGCGCTTTGCGGCAGAGCCCACTAACTTGGGTTTGTCAATCATACACCATTTCTGATGTGTACAGGCAAAGGGAAAGTAAACATACAGAAAAATCCAAGAGGCCACTGAGTTCCACTGAGTTGATCCGGCCATCAGCGAAATCGGTGGACACAAGGTTTCATTGTCAGCTTTGAAGCACCTGCCAGAAGAATTATACATTTACAGTCTAGATGGCTATGTTCTAACTTAGAGCTCCCACCGCAGGCAGTGCCAAATATTTAGTATCTGCCCTGATGCGGGGCATGAATCAAGGGAGAGCTACATGACAACAAGCCATTCCAAAATCATTCAATGGCTTGTTAATTGCAAGTATTGGTGGACTTTACAATTGTCATTTAGTGTGGCCTCTACTTAGATATAATTGTTCATAGTAATCCAACTGGAACTATATGATCCCTAGAAGTATCAATTGGGCCCCATTCTCGCTCGGTCGACATGTCGACCAGCTCGCATAAGGCCCAAGAGCCTGCGAAAGGTGGGGCACAGAATACTGAGTTGTATCTGCACAATGTTCTTTGAGCAAAATAATATGGTTGAGTTTTTTTCTGCAATGACGGGACATGAAGAAAATTGATGGTCAGAGCTAGGCTAAGGTACGATGAACAACATTAATATGTGCAGCCCCCAAAATCTTCTAAGCGGGCCTTTTGATCTGGACATGGATTATGGGCTTTGCAAATATGCTCTATTACATAAAGAGATGAGAATTTTGAAGAGGAAATTTGAGTTGAAATGATCGACACCAGCCCCAAGGACACTGGTCAAGCTAAATACACGGATGAACAATAGTAAATGGAAACATGGGGTGGTCCCGGAAAAAACAAAAGGCTGCAAGGGCGGAAATCGGAAATCGGGCTCGATACTGATGGCAGTGTCCGATACCAGAATCGGATAGCAGCGGAGTTTGAAACCCCACGTGATTCGGCCCGCTCCTCCGTCCGCTTCGCCTCCCTGCTCCAAAGCTGGTCTTTTCAGAGGATGGCAACAATTGAAGATGTGTTCGGAGTTTGGATGTGCTCCCCAGTCACACAATGAAAGATTCGCGCTGAAAGAGAAGATGCTGCCATTGATCCGATGTCAAACTCCGCCAGAAACCAGCGGAGTGGTATCGGGAAATGATCGTTGTTTTATTGTTTCCTCTGCAACCTCCCGACCGATACCAATTCTGAGTGGCTAGAAATTTTGAAATAAATCATTTCAAAGGTCCCATTTTTTGAGCGTGATAAGGACACCTTCTGAGTCTGTCAGATAGGTATCGGATACCATGCTGAAGTAAGCTGAGTGATCGGAGATCTCCCCTCTTTTTATTGTGATTTATTTTCTTTATTTTCTTTATTTACCCCACCGCCATTGGTATCGGGCCAAACATCGGGTGGAACCGGAGAAAGAATGGCAGCTACATCAAAGGATCAATCAAAAAAGACTGATCGTATCAAAAAGAGATCATTACTGCCAAAAAAAAATGATAGGGCGCTACAGGACCCACTACCTAAAGTTAGTGGGCATACACTGAAAATGTGTGTGGTTTGAGTGGAATGGTACAAATTGTAGTAGACTATGCAGCCCTTGTGAGGCGGAGATGTGCAGCATTAGGGTGTTTCACACATCCCAACTTGAGCCCCAACTTGGCCCCAACTCGGACCCCAACTTGACCCCAACTTTGCCGAGTTGGAGTCGGAGTTGGGGCTCAAGTTGGGGCAGATGTGTGAAACACCTACAGCTTATCTCCCAACTTCGAACCCCAACTTACTCTACTATTTCTGGGTTTTTCAGGGTCATGAAGCAAGTTTATTTTCATTTCCCGAGTTCTACATTGATTCTGGCATGTACTGACTCCGAGCTGTACTTTAATGTCAAAGAAGTTGTCATTTTTTTGGCTTGCAGCTAATGGGTATAGGCAGGTATAGGCAACCATATGGCTTAAGTTTGCATTGCTCCAAAAAAGTTCAATTTTAGGTTGCCCGCTGCTATGTATTCGGCCGTTGCGAAGCGGCGGGCGGGCGGGAAGGCAGCGGGAGTAGAATTACATAATTTGATGTGTGGCAAATGGACCGGCAACCGAAACTAAGCGAAGTTGAGGTAGTCTCTTATAAACAGACGCTACAACATTTGAAGGCTCGTACCTCGCTTGTTGTAGTCTGTTGATTACCCGCGATCTACGGTCGGCGGATAGACCGCGGTTGATTTTGAACATCTGACTTTTGACATCGGCAGAAGGTTTGCCGCGAGTTTGCCGCGACAGCCATCACATGTCCGTGGCGCGGTTGTCACGGCGCGACCAAATTGTGGTTGGGCTTAAGGCGACTCATCAGCAAATTGACAAACTCTTTTCTGGGTCTTTTCATCGCTTTTCATCGCTTTTTTTTACCAACCTCTTTTCTCGACTTTTCACACCACTCGGGCAGGGCCCTATTGTTATGGCCCTCTGACCCAAGCTGTGCAGAGTGGGTGTTCCGTCCGCCTGGCGCTGAGTACATCGGAGATAATCAATTGGCCGGAAACATTTGAGGACACCGAGCAGCGGCCATCAGACAGATTCTGGAAGAAAGCTGCGCTAAGAGGGCCTTAACTCCCCGTCCCAGAATGTACACCACGATGTGTTCCCAGAGATAGAGACACTACGTGAAAGATCGTTTTGACCGACGCAAGGGATGATTATCATCTTCAATCGGCCTGAAAGGAACGAACAAGAGGTGCGTCTAGATCATCCGGGAACATTATCGAGTGGGAAACCCGCGGAAAGGAGAGATTAGAACGTGTGGAGAACCCCGAAGCCAGGCTATTCACGCGTGGAATGCTTGGAGAATCCACGGATAGCCGTGTGCTAACGCTAGAAGACGCGAATCTTGGTCGCGCATTCGTGCAGGCACCGAAATGCCCAAAAACACTTCGACAACGTGAATAGAATAGAAAGTCACGCTTGAGCGTTTGAGGGAGACCGGTCGTATGGTGGGCACAGCTGAAAGATGTCGGACGTCCGAGCTCATCGCAAATTTCGAGTCCGGAAATCCTTGAGCCTCGGCTGTGTTGGCCGTGGCGAGGGAGGTTCTTGTAAATGGAATCTCGCACGGTGAAGGATGGAAGGATCGTGCCGAGTGCGCATTTGACAGCAGGGACGGAGGATTTAGAAAACGGCGACATTGATTCGACGGCACTGGGGATGGGGACCGCGAGCTTTCCTTGGCCGGTGGGACTAGATTGGGCTGAGATCGGAGAAGTTGGGGTCAAAGAACTGGCGCCTGCATCAGCAAATTGACAAACTCTTTTCTGGGTCTTTTCATCGCTTTTCATCGCTTTTTTTTACCAACCTCTTTTCTCGACTTTTCACACCACTTTTTTGTGCACTTGCCGTAGCTTAAGTGTCTTAGGTCTCTTTTGACGACTTTCGAGAATTTCAAGGTCATAAATTCACCGAAACCGGCAAAGATAGGAGAGGTGGTCCACGAAAAGTTGGTAAAGTCCGACTGAGTTCAACGACATTCACGACACCCATGGGCCCGCAACTGCCACGACTCTCGAGCCATTATTTTCGGATATTCGCATATTGGCGACTCACCATATGGACAATTGAAGAGGATGCCTATGCCTTTTATGGTGAGTGTATACGCGACGGAGGGGCGGGAGGGCAGGACGATTCAGGCAGGAGGCGTCGGGCGAAGGTTGCTAAGTCAGTTCAAACTCCGACACACGTGGTCGTGTTGACTGTTGATCGTCCAATCGGAAATGATTGATGCTGATGGATGTTGATACGCACCTTGCTCTTGACCGCCATCTCGCCCGCTCGCCCGCCCGCCTTCACCTCTATGTCACTCTCTTCCTGGGCATAGTACAGTCAAGCGTACTGGCAGTTCAAGCGTTCAAGACTCGCTGTTTCCACCTTTGGTCTGCCGGAATTGCCTCATGGTCCTCAGCCCTGATCTGCCGCGCCCTGCGCCAACCCTGTCGCTTCTCTGAGTCTGGCCTACCCTGCATGTTCCTATTATTTTCCTCCCCATGCGCTGTGTCACAATCCTGCCGTCTGTGGCAATCCATCGCGCTGCGTCGCATATACACCGTCTGTGGCCTGTCCCTCTGCGCTGCGTCGCGTATACGCCGTCTGTGGCACCGGGTTCCCGACTGAATACTCTACAGGTCCTCTGCTCTATGTATTCTATCTCCCTTGTACGCTGGTGCGTATGTGGCTGCTTGTTCGACACAAATCTAATACCATGATAGCATGCAGGCCTAATTCGATGATCTCTCATGCCGTGGAGCCTTCGTCGTTTGCATGAGCCTACTTTTCATTGCCTGTAAGTACCGACTTTGTGTCTTCATTGCCGATAGCTGATACAGTATCGTTGCCATCTTGCAGCTGACCATTATTGAAGCTCGCGGGTCGTACACACCGAGTATCATCAAGGGTAAGCCATCGAGACCACGAGTACCTCCACTATCGCCGGTGTCGTTGACAAGCTCTCCGCCAACTGATGGGAAATGATCGTCGCTGCGGCGAGGTCTGCCGCCTCGAAGGGGAAGTCCAAGTCCAAGCAGTTCGTTATTGTCCCTAAATTGACCCCGGAGGATTTCGAATTGATCGACAACGAGTCTGATTGGTGAGTTCTCTTAGTATTTACGCCACGCCTCTCCTCACACCGCCGCCACAAGTTCTAGATCTGTCTTTTGGTGTGCCGTTATTTTATTCCCCACGTACATATCTCTGCGCGCTCGTATATATGCTGTTCTATGCCTCACATTTGCTAATCTATATCTATGATTATCCCTATTGTGTGCCCTTGAGGAGCCCTTTTTTCGGCTTTTAGTGAAGCTTGAAGACGCACTTTTTCGTGTCTTGGTGGCGTCTTTTTGCCTTTTTCGGAAAAATGGACTTGGCCTAAAAAAGTGAGCACCTCTTTTCGGACCTTTTCTCTTTTTGAAGCTTTTTTGTCTTAGAAAAGGGGGAAAAGCCAAGTTGTCAACTTGCTGATGGACCCAGGTAGAGGGCTACTTACAACAATTAGTGCAAAAATAGAGGAGGTGACACTCTCTTGAGGGATAGGAACTAGATAGGTCACATCAAGGGCGAAGTTGGATCCATTTTAGCAGAAAAATAAGTCGGATGTTGGGGTCACTAAAGTCACATTAGTCATCATTCATTTGGAAACGGCGTACTTCGGAATTCTTTCGTAAAACAGAATTATGGGACTCTTTGTTATTGGAAGTATCCAACATGGATGTAAGGATTGGGATGAAATATTTTGACCTCATCAAGAACATTGGATACGGTCCATTCCGCACGAATAGAAAGTATGTTAGGGTTGCACTAGTAGTACGAACATATTCAAATTCACGTGTTAGCTTGGCACTCTGAGAACCCAACAGTGGTTCAATCTGAACGATTGTCTCTGTTCGAAGACACATCCTCGTCCTCCCCCTCCGACTCCTTTAGTGCCTTCATCCCCATCAGAGTACATTTCTGAACGCACTCATGCTGCTCGACAAAACTCTTGATGCCGTCTTTGCCATGATCTCCGGCGCCACTTGTCCTGCAGAAGATGTGAGCCAGAAGAGCCAGACACAATATGTAGCATACCCATCAAGTGTATGCGACATGATGTCAAACAAAATCGATGCCTTGCTCAAGGGATTATGGCTCTCGGAAGCTACCGGAATATTTCAACATCCGTACCAATGTACAATGGAAACAAAGGCTCACCTTGAATATCGGCGAGGACAAGTGTATTGTTGGAGTACAGATAGGAGAAGTGTTGAAATGCGTTGATGGTAGCTCCCTGCTTGTCAGAGTAACGAGGATGATCGAGGGTTCCGGAATACTTCCTCAATTGAACATTGCCTCTCTCCGGCTCAAGAAGCCAGGTCACGGAAGATATAAGCGCAGTGTTAGTCCTGAGCTCATCCTTCTCTGTGTCTGGAAGGCTAGTATAGTCGGACTGCCGGATGCCGGAGGCAGGGGATGGCGTGAACGAATCAGTCAACCCATCAACACCCTCACGAGCAATGATGAAGTCGGTAACTTCAAATTCTATTGGAACGCGGAATGAGCAGTGTAAATCAAAACAAATTGGACACACCTGATATTTCTATTTCCTCGGTTCCACACTCCTTCTTGAAACTATTGAGGAAAAACTTGGTGCGCCCCAGAGTAGTTCCCTCCTTGATGAGCTGGTCTCGATTATCGACAATGGACACCGGTGATCCGTTACCGATGGAATAGCACCGTTTCGCGACGTAGGCCACACCGTCAATGGTAAGCTCAATTAAATTCAGATTCAATACAAATTTGATTGATTTCGGAAGCATAGCATACCTTGAACACAAGCTTAGATCTTCCTTTGTTGATGGGACCATTTTCGAGCATGACCGAGTTGGAAATCGGATTTTCGGTGGTCCAAGCAAAGTTTTGAAGCCCTTTCACGGGATCGGAGGTCTGTTTTGCAAAAAAGAGAGTCACCGAGGTCGTGTCGGCTACAGGAGTTGGATCCAGAGGCAAAGCAGGAGCCATTAAGACGAAAGCGGACTTCAAAGTGTGTGAACCACCAGAGCCTGTTACTCTATTAGCACGATGATGGAATTTACTCGAAATAAATGAAAGGAACTCACCTAGCCGTGTGCGCTTGAGAATCGAAGCCCCAGAGATACTCGTATTGGCACTCCAAGTTCGTTTCTTAGGTTTAGAGATCACATTTTGGGGAGGTAACGCCCCAGTCCTAGCATGGAACTTGTGGATCATTGATTTTCAAGTTCAAATCCCGAAATCAAAGGAATTACGCACTTTGTCAAGATCAATATGCGCCTCAAGGTACACCGCCGCAAATTTGCGATTGCGGAACTTGGGAGGAACGGTCTTCTCCAGATTTTGGCAACAGTCCCTCAAAACCGCCTGCAAAATATCGCGTAGAAGGAAGTGCGGCCCAATTTGAATGTGAACATTGTTCATCCTTGAGAACCGTATATCACGACTAAGTTTAAGTTAGTTTGAAATTTAGAATAGCGGTGTACGGCGTACCAATCGAGCCCCGCTTCTGAGCCGCCTTCCCAACTGGAGTTGAAGCAGGCAATGGCGATCTCTAGAAGCTCTACACCGGACGAGTGAAATTTACTCTCTTCTGTTCAATAATATGTAAAAGCACCAACCTGAAAACTTGACGGAACCCTCGCGAGTGACATCGAAAGTTGGCAGATAATCACAGGGTTTGAGATTCACAAAAGGCTCCAGAATAAAGGCGTAGCATTCCGTAGTTGCGAGATTGTTGTTTCTGAGTGCCGCCATATTGGATCCAGTGATGGCCACAGTCGACTGTTGAGCTCTGATGCTGGAGTTGTTGATGTTGGCAGCATCTTTCCAATTGGAACGGTGGAACTGGCCGAGGTTTCGAACTGTCGCAGTGACATTAGTCAGCATTTTGACGACGATACAAGGAATATTGAATTCAACTTACTCTGTGACAACGCAGGGATGGCCGGGATGGCAGCCGCGGGAGCAGGTTGCTTAGCTGGATTTGACGCAAGTCAGAATCTGGACTTTTCAGATGATGACGGACTCGGAATACCATTAATTGGTATCTTTCAAGAGATTCATGTTGACGGTCATGAGAAACTCGGTGAGAAAGCTCTTCGAATGGGTCCGGGTATCGGAATAGACATATATGGCATGCGGGATCATGTCGGCAAGATCCTCTGGCTTGTAGTTGTCCCGAACTCAAGGTTGAGTGATACCATTGGGCATGTCTTTTTAGACATGGTTTCAATTTACAAAGGTGCACGATATCCACCACTTTTAATTCTCTATGACTGACCCCTTGCCTGGCTTAGCGATCTCGATTCAAGTTACCTTTGATGGTGGCAGTGAGCTCGGCTGGTTGGCGTCGTTTCAAACCACTTTGCGGTACTTTTTTTCTTCTGCCGTCCTCTTACCCTATGTTCATTCAAATCAGACAGATATTTGCTCCCGAACTTACTGCCGAGGAGTGGAAGCCCATCCTTGCTGTTCAAAGCTCGATCAATATTCCAATTGAGTCAACATGGTCTTATGATCGTCAGTTCAACGGTCGTAGTCTACGCAATATCCTCGAAGACGGCCGGATCCATCTCATTCCCGGGGATCTAATACACAGGTATTTCCAGTGAGTTTATTTTGTCAAGTCTCTAATACCATGCATGCAGGAATCTCTTCCGCTGGCTTTGGCCCAAGATTGTCCAGATCGGGCTCGATGAATTTGTAGATTATTTCAACAACCAGAAAACTCGCAAGCAGTCCGGTCGAATCCTCCCCTCGGGTGTCGCTCCCAACGTTGTCTTTGATATGCCGGAGGAATACGGCCTTGAAAATCTTGCTATTCCTATTACTCAAGTAGCTGTAGACGAGCTTCGTAGTTTGATTGACACACCCCGGGAGGACGCGTTCCGTTGGGTATCTGACGAGTTCGATGCATTGGCATTGCAGGTGTATGAAGGACTTGGATCTCCGAAGATGGAGGCCCGGACTGGTTGGGCAATCTTCAATGCGATGGCGCCATTGATTCGGGAGCAGGTGGAGGCGGATGAAGTTGATGACATCCTTGCCACGGGTTAGCTCAATATCTGATGTTGATATGCTTATAATAGGTATTGTTTGTGCAGTCAGACACGCTTCCGGAGTCCAATCGCGGTCGTGGTTGTCTTTGGGTTGGATGCATCCCAACATATATACATATCGCGCGCGGGGGGGGGGGGGCGATGCGTGTTCGAGCGTGCAATAATAGGCGTGCAATGTCGCCACATACACACTGTAATTCCCTTTTCTCCTCCTACTTTAACCTTTCTTTTTGCTTTTTTTGCGATCATATCAGGCGCACATCACATCTATGTAATTTGCTCACGTGGTCGCGCTGTCGCGGCAAACTTTCTGCCGATGTCAAAAGTCAGATGTTCAAAATCAACCGCGGTCTATCCGCCGACCGTACTGCCAGGGCACTGCACCAGAGTCAGTAAAGAGGCGAAGGCGGGAAGGGCAAACACGCGTAAATACGATGGCAAGTTGCGATCACGCCACCTTGCTCCTGCGTTTTGAAAATCTACGATTATTGTCTCTGTGCCTGATATTAAATGTGGTACCCTGTACCGGTCCGCATATTGTTTTCTCCAAATGCCCGCATCCAACTATAGTGTGTGCCTGCCTGGTTTTCTTTACACAACGCGACAATCACGTGGAGTGAATCCTGATTCCTCCTTCTCTGGCCTAGTGGCCTTCCGTTTTCACATCAGCAAGTTGACAACTTGGCTTTTCCCCCTTTTCTAAGACAAAAAAGCTTCAAAAAGAGAAAAGGTCCGAAAAGAGGTGCTCACTTTTTTAGGCCAAGTCCATTTTTCCGAAAAAGGCAAAAAGACGCCACCAAGACACGAAAAAGTGCGTCTTCAAGCTTCACTAAAAGCCGAAAAAAGGGCTCCTCAAGGGCACACAATAGGGATAATCATAGATATAGATTAGCAAATGTGAGGCATAGAACAGCATATATACGAGCGCGCAGAGATATGTACGTGGGGAATAAAATAACGGCACACCAAAAGACAGATCTAGAACTTGTGGCGGCGGTGTGAGGAGAGGCGTGGCGTAAATACTAAGAGAACTCACCAATCAGACTCGTTGTCGATCAATTCGAAATCCTCCGGGGTCAATTTAGGGACAATAACGAACTGCTTGGACTTGGACTTCCCCTTCGAGGCGGCAGACCTCGCCGCAGCGACGATCATTTCCCATCAGTTGGCGGAGAGCTTGTCAACGACACCGGCGATAGTGGAGGTACTCGTGGTCTCGATGGCTTACCCTTGATGATACTCGGTGTGTACGACCCGCGAGCTTCAATAATGGTCAGCTGCAAGATGGCAACGATACTGTATCAGCTATCGGCAATGAAGACACAAAGTCGGTACTTACAGGCAATGAAAAGTAGGCTCATGCAAACGACGAAGGCTCCACGGCATGAGAGATCATCGAATTAGGCCTGCATGCTATCATGGTATTAGATTTGTGTCGAACAAGCAGCCACATACGCACCAGCGTACAAGGGAGATAGAATACATAGAGCAGAGGACCTGTAGAGTATTCAGTCGGGAACCCGGTGCCACAGACGGCGTATACGCGACGCAGCGCAGAGGGACAGGCCACAGACGGTGTATATGCGACGCAGCGCGATGGATTGCCACAGACGGCAGGATTGTGACACAGCGCATGGGGAGGAAAATAATAGGAACATGCAGGGTAGGCCAGACTCAGAGAAGCGACAGGGTTGGCGCAGGGCGCGGCAGATCAGGGCTGAGGACCATGAGGCAATTCCGGCAGACCAAAGGTGGAAACAGCGAGTCTTGAACGCTTGAACTGCCAGTACGCTTGACTGTACTATGCCCAGGAAGAGAGTGACATAGAGGTGAAGGCGGGCGGGCGAGCGGGCGAGATGGCGGTCAAGAGCAAGGTGCGTATCAACATCCATCAGCATCAATCATTTCCGATTGGACGATCAACAGTCAACACGACCACGTGTGTCGGAGTTTGAACTGACTTAGCAACCTTCGCCCGACGCCTCCTGCCTGAATCGTCCTGCCCTCCCGCCCCTCCGTCGCGTATACACTCACCATAAAAGGCATAGGCATCCTCTTCAATTGTCCATATGGTGAGTCGCCAATATGCGAATATCCGAAAATAATGGCTCGAGAGTCGTGGCAGTTGCGGGCCCATGGGTGTCGTGAATGTCGTTGAACTCAGTCGGACTTTACCAACTTTTCGTGGACCACCTCTCCTATCTTTGCCGGTTTCGGTGAATTTATGACCTTGAAATTCTCGAAAGTCGTCAAAAGAGACCTAAGACACTTAAGCTACGGCAAGTGCACAAAAAAGTGGTGTGAAAAGTCGAGAAAAGAGGTTGGTAAAAAAAAGCGATGAAAAGCGATGAAAAGACCCAGAAAAGAGTTTGTCAATTTGCTGATGCAGGCGCCAGTTCTTTGACCCCAACTTCTCCGATCTCAGCCCAATCTAGTCCCACCGGCCAAGGAAAGCTCGCGGTCCCCATCCCCAGTGCCGTCGAATCAATGTCGCCGTTTTCTAAATCCTCCGTCCCTGCTGTCAAATGCGCACTCGGCACGATCCTTCCATCCTTCACCGTGCGAGATTCCATTTACAAGAACCTCCCTCGCCACGGCCAACACAGCCGAGGCTCAAGGATTTCCGGACTCGAAATTTGCGATGAGCTCGGACGTCCGACATCTTTCAGCTGTGCCCACCATACGACCGGTCTCCCTCAAACGCTCAAGCGTGACTTTCTATTCTATTCACGTTGTCGAAGTGTTTTTGGGCATTTCGGTGCCTGCACGAATGCGCGACCAAGATTCGCGTCTTCTAGCGTTAGCACACGGCTATCCGTGGATTCTCCAAGCATTCCACGCGTGAATAGCCTGGCTTCGGGGTTCTCCACACGTTCTAATCTCTCCTTTCCGCGGGTTTCCCACTCGATAATGTTCCCGGATGATCTAGACGCACCTCTTGTTCGTTCCTTTCAGGCCGATTGAAGATGATAATCATCCCTTGCGTCGGTCAAAACGATCTTTCACGTAGTGTCTCTATCTCTGGGAACACATCGTGGTGTACATTCTGGGACGGGGAGTTAAGGCCCTCTTAGCGCAGCTTTCTTCCAGAATCTGTCTGATGGCCGCTGCTCGGTGTCCTCAAATGTTTCCGGCCAATTGATTATCTCCGATGTACTCAGCGCCAGGCGGACGGAACACCCACTCTGCACAGCTTGGGTCAGAGGGCCATAACAATAGGGCCCTGCCCGAGCAGCGCCTTTCTCTTACGGCCATTCAAGCTCGCTTGGCGACACCCGCTTTTATCTTAGCGCGACCTTCATGACCCGCCACGGCATTTCGTGGCCCTTCCGCCTCATATGTCTCTGTGCCACCTCTACTTTCGCTGCACACTCGTTGGAGGGTCGCGCTGACCAGAGTCCGGCTGTTTGCAGCCCTGGTTTTGATTGGGCGACCAACTCACAAAGCCTTTCTCCCTGCATTGTTACGGCCTCGGTGTGGGGATCTTGTTTCACGGGCGGCAAGTAGATGCCATATGCGGGTTACCTGCTACTCATTTCATTCTCCAGGTTGGCACGTGCCAGCGCTTGCCCCGTCCGAACAATATACGAACCCGAATTCCTCCACCGCGAACCTCTGTTCTTGGTTGTCGTCTAATTCTTTGTCTTGATTATCTCTGAGTTTCTGACTCCATTTTAAGCTCTTGGGCGGCGTATAATCTCATCAGTGCTTGTACTGCCTGCCAGGGATTCGATGCAGCAGTGCAGAAGTACGCCATACGTACAACTGTACCGTCCATACCTGATTGTCCTTTTTACAGTTGGGCGGCATACACGCAAAATTGTGGGGATTTCTTAACGACTCAGAACACGTAAATCCACCATCCCTTTCTTATATCCTCTGAACAATAACCATGTAGATATTTTCCTTCCAACATTACCCTGCCATTGGGCACGGCGATTCCGTTTTGGGCTACCACAGACCGTATGTCACTGGCAGTCAGTATTGTGCCAATAGCTCATGCCGTGCAGCACAATCATGGAATGATGAGCATTTTGAGATTTTGCAGGCCCAGGTTCTTGCTCAAGAAAGTAATTCTAACGTCCCGTGCGCTGTTCTCTGTTGATAGAAAAATACCAACAGATAAGGCAGATGCCGTCCAAAGTCAGACACCTACTGTCGGCAGCAGCAACAAGAAGGGCGAGGCTCCCCCCATCGGCGCCATTGTCGGTGGCGTCGTCGTTGGTCTTGCTGTCCTGGCCATAGGTGGAATAACGGCATTTTGGATCATTCGCAAGCGGAAACACCAGCATGAGCAACTGGCCGGTGAGCATGGTACGCACCCGTGCATGGTTCATCCATCCATCAATCCCCAGAGCGTCATGCACTCGAAACGGCCGGGGACAGTCTACACTACTGATACCATGCACACACACACCGGCAGTGCCCATTCACTCTCGTTCGTATCGGGCTACACTTCCAGTCCGCGTCATGTCACCACCCCCACTGACGATGTACGTCGCGGATTGAGAGGAAGTTATCGAGCCGTACACCCTGCGCTCCACTTCCACACCGGTGCCAACGGCCCGCAAGATGTCGGAGACGACGATGCGCACGGCATACAACAACAGTGAGAGGAACGCGCTGCGAACTCCCGCCTCCCTGAAAACAGCGAACGTCCGCGCCTCAACCCCCGGCGTCCAGCCCATACCCGTCCCCGGCGTCATCTGTAGAGCCGACAGATCCTACGCCGCAGTCCTCAACCCGACGAGACCCCGCGATGGGCCACCGAGCGCACCCCGAGAAGGCATTCCCGACAATGACACATGAATATGATACGGCAAGTTGCGTATCACATTCATATTTGGCCAGCACTACACCAGTCCTTATTTCAAGTACACGGATAAATAAATTACCTATACTGAATTTACACTCCCTTGAACTTATTTGGAACCATACTTCAGAAGTCAGTCATGAGCCCTAGAGTCGTAGTATCTGCTACAAGATCAAAAAAAGGGAAGCAAAAAGGGAGTTGGTCTGGGAGGTTTCACAGTACCACTTTTTTCTGCCCTTTTTTGGCCGCCTTTTTCTCTGGTTTTATTGTTTTTGCACTTGCACGCAGTTTCATCTCCCTTTTCACACTTTTTCATATAGAGAAATTGAAAAGGGAAGAAAAAAAAAACCCGGGTGAAAAACAATGAGAATATTGAAAAGGAAGGAAAAAGGGAGTGAAAAAGGGCTACTGTCAGCGACCCTATTGTACAAATCTCGACACGACCATTGATCTGGATGCCGTGCGGACTCGGACTGTGCTGGGGATGAACTACATTGTGGATTGGGTATCCCCCGTTGCGCTGAGCGGGTTGTGAGCGGGGCAGTTTCTCCCTATACTATACGTCTTTGCGCAGCTCCCGGTCTGTATTGCGCTGAAAGTTCGGGGCAAGTTGAAGGATTTACTACGGATTCTTTTCGTACGTTTTGTTAGTTTCATATATTTCTCATGTTGCGCCTATGGGCTCCGATGTCGCACACGAGGATGCGAGCAGCCGTCCCATCCTTGATCGGATTTCCCCTGCCCTTATACGGCATTGAGCTGAGTGTCTTATTTTAGCGCGCTGACTATTCTATTTCTAGAGCACTCATATCAACCGCACTGATATGTTTCAACATGGGAGTACACTGCAACAACTTCGTGTTCATCTTTCAATCCTAGCCACCATTGTTGTGTCGGGCAAAGAGTGCAGTGGAGACGGGAGAATCAGACATCCAAGACCGTTCGGATGGTGTTTCAGCGTGAATCAAAGAGCAGGAGAGACCAACTGCCAATGTGCTGTTTCGACATTCCGATAGAGTGGGAACATATGGCGAAGCTTGGCAAACACTTGTCAAAGCTTTGCAATTAACTGCAAAATTTGAATCAGGCAGGATGCGCCGCTAAAGATTTGGAGCAAGCCTTGAGTCCAAGACATCCCATTCCGGGAACCCTGTCATGAGAGGATGGTGCGAGACTAAAAAATACAACAATACACGCTTAGTTTTCTGGGCGACTGGTGCAGACCCGAGCTTCCTTTGAAATGACACTCTTCGGTGGCAATGCACTCTTTGACGCAGGAAATGCGAAACGAGACACAAATATTACATTATAAGAGATGTTCGGGCCCAGTAAGAGGGATTGATATCAAAGATCCTGCAAGTGAAGATGAGCAACAAAAAACAGGAGAATATCAACTTCATCCAACATCACGCATCAAAGACCAGTACCCCTTGTTGTTGCCTAAAAATATGGCTCGATCCGGCACCGCCTTCTCTCGCATATGCTATATAACAGACAAGAGCTGCAACTGTCCCACATCAACGCCCTGCCGACTCAGCTCACAGCTTCCATGCACTGTCCGAAGATCTGCCCGTTGCCCCTGGCAGAAATCAATGACAAGAATGACGGTAGCAAAACCTCCACGCAAAATGCCGATGAAGTCGATACTGTTGTAAACTCAAGGAGGACATTACTAGCAATGCCCAGAAAAGGTAGTCCTCAAGTTTATTTTCGACACGTTTTTATTTGCTCATCAGTAGGACAGAACCCAACAAACCCCTATTTCAGTCGACCAGAGCACTCCGCCGCCTTTCTGTAATTCTGCACTTTACTCTGGTTTCTGTGCATTTGATTCTCGTCGGAATTTGGGCAACAAATCTCGAGCAACGACTGATTTTCCCATTTGATACCGCGCAGAATAAACGCACCTCCCTCATCATCACCATAATTTCCACAACATTTGGGACGGTGAGCATTCACTCAGAGGATTCTTGTCAACTAGTAACACACTCCAAGACATTTGCCGCTCTGCTGGTATTCCTCACACAGATGCTTTGGATGCGGCACAGTATACAAAGGACTCAAACTTTGACAGCAACCCATGACCATGCCGCTGCGTGGGCCGGAATCGGAGCTGCTATCTCTCACATATGGTATCAAAAAGCAGTACCTGCCTCAATAATGGGGGTCCTCTCTGTCCTGTTTTATCTAGGAACCGTCCTGATCCTTCACATAACGACCCCCGCATTGTTCTCGCTAGCAACCTTCACATTGCCTAGTAGTATTAACATTCAAACTCAAGGCTTGCCAGACTTTAATCGCTCAGCTATTGATCTAGACCTAATCAATGGATCTATTGCCTCTTGGGACTCCCAAAGGTAGAGGGGCATTTCTGTAGTATCTCTACTGACACACACACTTGAACAGTTGGCTTGATCAATACACTGCCGGGGCACTATACTATCTTCCTTCCGTTGTTGGCAATGCCACAAATTTGGGACTATCGGACAGTACATTGTATGAGGTGCCAGATGTTAACACGGGGTCAGGCAATGTCACGGTAGCCGCCATAGGATTCAATGTCACTTGCGGATACCCGACAAATATTGTGGATGAGTTCACCTACAATCCGAACTTGACTTCGGACTCGTATGATTTCTGGGTGGGCAACTGGATGTCAGCTGAAGCCAACCAAACTCTTCAAATTGCCAATACACGTAAGCTCTCCAATCAGACTGAAGACATCCTGATCTCGGTGTAGCAAGGAACATAGTTACCCCGATTTACACAGTCTCTGAAGTTTTGCTGCAATCCACAATGTTCTACAGCACAATCCCTATCATAGATTCCAACAATGTTCGTGGACCATGGGTGAACCTACATCCAACCTTAAGCAATTCGGTCTCTACGATTCAATTGTTCCAGTGCCTTCACAATCCCGTCAGCCAAACAGCAGTGGTTGATGCACAGTCCCGTCAAATACAGGTGGTGGAGCAGGACATTCGCAAATCTTCCTCAGCTTGGCAGCCGTATGTGGGACCGTCCCATAATCTTACCGTGGAGAGTATTTTCGACATGGTTAGCCAGTTTCGCTTCCATGCACACCAATGACAATTGATTTTAGTTTCCATTCTTCTTCCGGATAGCGCCTACCGGGCCTGAGTTGCTTTCATTCGAGGATCAGGATCACTATCAAGGTGCTGAATATGTTCCTACCGTTGCAGACTTGTATGTCAAGTCCAGTCATTGGAAATTCATGTTAAGTTGATTGACTGGTGATCCACCAGGTATCTTCTTCAGAAGTTAAATCTGTTCCCTTCCTGGGATAACGAATCCACTCAGGCCACTGCAAATGTGACCCTTCACGATGTAGAAAATGCCCTATCAGCGCTATTCGCGGCTATGGTTTGGACTGGTAAGTTCCAGTTATTTGTATTGTCTCCCATAACGTCTTACATATGATGTAAGTGGCTCACATACCTCCAATCTATGGAAGTGTGTTCAACTGCAGCAACATTTCATGTACCGATGATGGTGTAAACCCCTTCATTCTGCTCTCAGGAAATGCAACAGCTATGGAAACAGTTACACAAGCACGTTTGGATGTAAGCACATCCATGCAAGGCACACGGCTTCCGTCTAACCCCCTTAAAAAGTTGAGCATAATAGCGGTACCTCTTTGACGTTATCATGATCTCGTCAACCTGGCTAATAAATGTTAGGTCGCAGCGGGCCTCACAGCATCCATAATATTGCTGTTCCTATCGTTGTTCTTCGGAGGCCCTAAAAATGACACGGAGCTTCCCATCACAGAGCTGGGGGTTCTGCATACAATTTGGTTGTATCGCAATCATCCCGAGCTCAAAACACTACTTTCGCAGGTTGAGCACCCGACTACCGAGAGCCTACGCAAGGCAGGCCTTGTGCTTACCCGGCTTGTCGAAAGTCAATCCGAGTAGAACTGGAGTTGTCAATCGTTCGAGCCGGAAGGCAATCTATGAAATAGGAGAGGGGAAGAAATGTTATCAGATAATCCCAGTAACCCTATTAGGTTTGTTTAAACAGTTGGCGTTCCAATGGGAAACACTGTTGAAATTTTGTTCTGTTGAATAGTGATTAATCAGGTGATAAACCGTGTTCCACAGCAAAAATGCTGGCACCAGTGTGGCTCGCACCAAGGTCTTCCAACTTCAACTAGGAAATCAAAGGACGGAATGTAAACAACCACTCTGCGAACAAATCCGGTGTAAACTTTGCTTACATTAAGCCCCACTACTATATCGTGAGAAAACAAGAGCTCATTGACGTGATCTTGTCATGATTGCGCGAAATAGTTTCCAAGTAAATGGTAAGTTCAGCAGTATGGTATGTATTCTGGCTCATGTCCACCAGGTATACTTATCTGTGGTTGATAAGTGTGAGGTTGGTGTATATACTACAGATTGGCTCTGTGTTGCTCTGGCACTTTATAGAGGCCAAGAAAGAAGGTGAGAGGCAGAGAAACAGAAATATGTGTTATTCAAAGGCTTGAAGCTAGCCAATATTAATTTTCCAAACCCCAATAGGCTCTGTTTGGTGATTCATGGCCTTGGAGGAATGATTTATATTGTTTGATCATCTCTATACTAGGTTTTACTGGATAAAACCCCGGTGGTCACAGATGCGCACTGGTGACCACGCGTGGCCATGGATGGAGACACATGGCCACGCATACTCACACGGATCCATGGCTCGAGGGATTTATCACAGGGAAGACTTCAATAAAGTTGACTTCGAGTACCACTCTTAATATCTTGAATTCAATGTGACTTTCTTTCTTATAGAAGGGATGGGGGTCCTTGTTAGCAGGCGGCAGCCGTGTGGACAACCGACAATGCCAGTGGCATGGGCCATCACCGGCATCACATCAGTTGTCAAAGATAATGTATTTTTGAATCCATCCAAGTCCTTCCGGCAAACTGTAAGTATGCCATAGTACTAATACATAACAATCCAACCAAACTTTTTTAACTATGTGCCGTTGGAAGGTTGGGTGGGCCAGAAATGCATCCAGAAATGAAACTATTTGAATATGTGGACATGGGTACAGTATGTTCCAAACGATGGTCTCAGAATATGATGAGTTGATAGGGTGGCAAGCACATTAAAACCATTCAAGGTAGAATTATTGATAATCACAGATCAGCACTCCTCGGAGCAGTAATCATGGCAGAGGCTCATTGGCCGTTTCGGCATCTAATCGGCAGATCGGGGCAACTGCCGAATTGGTCATAATAATGATGGCCAGATGCCGGCGGCTAGCATAACATACAACCTATGCAGTGAACACTCATGTTTTGCTGGTCAATTGCTCTGGTATGTCCTGAGAGGTAGGTCCCGGAGGACCAGGACGTACATGGGCTGATATCTAGGCAGAAAAAATTTTACATACAAATTTTTTTTTTGGCGGTCGGCCAGCACACCTAAAAAGGGAAACTCTCCACTCAGTTAAATGTGATATGAAATGTGATACTTTCCGAAGTACTTTCAGAAACGAAGGATTGTAATACTTTCAACATGCCGAGAATTTTCCGATTGGTCCGGGAAATGCCGAACCAATCGGAAAATTCTCGGCGTGCGGAAAGTATTACAATCCTTCGTTTCTGAAGAGATGCACATAGTTTCACTTTCCATACCACATCTAACTGAGTGGAGAGTTTCCTTTTTTAGGTGTGCAGACACCCTCCCCCCCTACCCCATATGGCAATCTCTTATCTTCGGACCCCCTTGCCATCGCTAGAATGAGCAACTCAGTGGCTTTGAGCCGACTCTTTTTCAGTTTGGGTTTGCCCAGGAAGTATGAACGATGACCTGGACTCGTACATCTTCGCGTCCTTTTTTTGATCCACTACCTCACTGTCATCGCGGAATCCGACTCGGTCCAGACTCGGATGGCGGACTGTTTCGGACATGGACATTGCTCAGTCTACGGCCTTGAAGCTTGAAGTCTTCATGGCCTGGTAGCAGAAGGTCTGCGCCCACACTCACTGGAGGAGGTTTAAGCAGCGTACAGTGGGAGACACTCGTTCGATTCGAGCCCGGGCCATCATAGTGCCACTTCTTTCTTTTTTTCCCCCGGTACGCTGAGTTCATTTTCATTTCCTTCGCTAGCTCACTCCAACTTCGTCACCCACCAGGTTCACTGTTGCAATAATAGTAAATGAAACTTGGTAAGTACCTCTCCCCTTCGCTCCTCAGAATTCAGATTATTCTACTAGTAATGATGCTCACAACATCGTAATCCAAGTTTTGTGGCGGGCGGTTGGTAGCTTCCCGTTGAATTATCCGTGATGTGGATGCAGGAAATGCTCGTTCGACTCGAGCCCGGGCCTTCGAAGAAACGCCTGCACTTTTTGTTTTATTCTTCCACCCTCTCTCTCAATCCTCTCGATCGCGATTCATTCCTGCTTCTTCCTAATTATATTCAGCCAGCAGCCTCAAAGTCACCACTGTTGGTTGAACGAGACTCCATCCTTCCTGCCTCTGTCCATGCACTCCCAGCTCTGCCGGTGTTCACAAAATGGATATCAAGGTCCGATGGCGGGCAGTCCGCACCCGCAATCCTTCGTTTAGAAAAGTAGCTGTCACCCTGCGGGACACGCTCGTTCGAATCGAGCTCCGGCCTTAGATCGAGCATGCTTCTTCAATTTTTTTTTTCGCTCGACTCTTGCAGATTACTTCGCTGATATATTTATATCTAGTCACTTCGAACCTCACTGCCGAACTTCAATATTACAATCCCAACCACCCATGTTCAAGGCCGCCACAGCAGAAAGTACATAATTCTTGCCATGCGCCCTCACATAAGTACCCCTGGCTGTAGTAATGGTAGCGAATACCCTGTCCATGCCCGATCCACCCCAGTACACCTCGGCCCTCAAGTGAAGTCGGATTTCACGATGCGGCGGGAAATGTCTGTTCAATCCAATTAATCCTTCCAATATGTTCCCTTTTTCGTACTCTCCACTCGACTGGGTCACTGCGGGATACTTCTATTTAGCAACCCCCGTGCCAGGAGTGCGCGAGTTGCTAAACACTATAGAAAAGTTCTATTTGGCAACCCCCACGTGGGCGATAAGATAAGCAAGATGATCACGAAAATCCGCCATTTCTTTTATCTTGTCGCCCTTCTGTAAAGTTCACATCATTGATTTGAGTGGCTGGATCTCCCCTAATTTTACTTCCACGTGCCTGAGTTTTTGGGCATTTTTTTCGGTCCGTTTCCATGATTTTTCTCAGGGTTCAATTCTGAGCAAAATGGCCTAAACCACGATAATTTGATGAATTGAACAAGACATTGCTCCCAAAAAAAAATAGGAGACAAGTGGTAAGTGCTTCTGAATGTTGTCAATTTTCTTCGGGATTATCTAATTCATTTAAAGGCATCAGGAGCGTCCTGGATGTCTCCTACCTCGCCCTGCTATCAACGCCATCAAGCACCATCAACTGATGGTGTAAACCTGGTGGACTTGCTTGAGTGTCGCTTTCTCGCAGCAGACAAGTTCATTGAAAGCCTGGATAAATCCTCCGACCAACTACAAGATTCACACCTAAAACGAAGAAGGAGCAATACTAGGACGACCAAAACGTAAATAACAAAGGGCAAAACCAAAATTCAATACACCGTTAGTCACAACACTCACGGAGTTGCGCTAAGACTGCCAACCATGCCCTGCCGTGCGGGTTCCCGTAAGTGGCCAAGCCATGAAACGGCATCAAGAGGGGTGGGGGCATGGGGTTTGCAGTAACGGAACGCAGGGCGGGAAAGATTGCGCCGATGAATGTCGCAACGGGGGAGATGGCCGTCTGTGTTATACGGGAATGCCCGACGTGGAGAGCAGTCAGCGTCGTCTGCGTGCAGGGCTCCCACGAGGCGCGGGCAATGCTGGGCCAAGTGTGCGAGGGCCGCAAGCGTAAACCGCGGGCGCCCATTCGCGAGCCACTCCGGAGGTAAGGTTCCAGCATATCCACCGGCCGACACTTTGAGTTCCAGAGTCACGATTTGAGGCCACGCGGACGCCATTTCGAGCATCATGTCGTCGTCGAGGTCGAATGCGACATTGTGAGAGGTGATTTTTATTTCCGTGAGGTTTCCGAAGGGGAAGAGCGCGCGGATCGCTGAGGAGCGGATGGAGTAGTCGTCCCCAGCGGCCGGCCTGAAATTGTGCCTGAATATGGCCAGTGATGCATGGGAACAGTGCGCTGCGATGGTGGTGAAGAATTCATGTGGTTCGACACCATTCACATTCACACTCTGGAGTTCTATTATAGGAGAAGAGGACACCAGGGGAAGAATGCGGGCCACCGTGGTGATGGGAGTGGACGCGAGATTGAGCTTCTTGAGTCCGGTGAAAAGAGGTACGGTAGGGTGGAATGACGGCACCACGCCCCTAGTCATGTACGTTAAATCTAGCGACTGGAGGCTGGGAAGACGGCCAATGTGCTGCCAAGCGACACGATCTATCTCGGAGATACCCAGCGACTCGATGCAGAGGAGACTTCGTGCAAAGGACGACGCCAAGTCCCGTCGAGAGATAATACTCGCGTGTTTAAGCTGTGGCGCAATGGGCACAATGAGGGAGACCTCCACGTCAGACAGAGAGACAGTGGTCGTAATGGAGGTGACATGTGGACCGAGGAAGAGGTCGATAAACGGTTCCGATCTCGTAGTAAAGTGCCAGGTGAAGAGTTGAAGCCGAGGAAACACAATATGTCCTATGAGCCCCGATCTGAGAGCAGACGGAACCTCCGGATTGAAGAATAAATCCCTCTGAAGACTGAAATGTCTGATGCGTTGGGCATAGAACCTGGGTCTCTCCCAGTCCGAGGGCGTGATAGGCCGAAGAAGGTGCTAGGGGTGATGGGGTGTTACAAAGGTGAGCAAAGTTAAAGAAAGCCACACACCACTTTCTCCTGATACTGCGAGCGTTCCACGAGGAGAACATCCTCCGGAAAGCAACGCAAGAAGTTAACCAGTGTGCCCTGGGTATGCCACAACGCATCGAGAGCAGGATCTTCAAATAGGTGAGACGTTCTCGCAAGAGCAGCCAGGCCAGGATCACCGACGACCCTCCATGTCATGTCGGTGCCAGTGTCCCCAGGGTAACGCGGTGTCGGTGGCAGTACTCGTGTTACGTGGGCACATATGTGCTCCCGAATCTCGAGGATTTCGAGCGAGCGATGCATTTCGCCGGATAGTCGTGGTGATGTGGCCGTGGAAAAGAGATAAAATGTAGGCCCGTGAAGCTCCCGAAAAGGGTTGTCCGGAAAAAAGCTGAAATCTGCCCTCAAAAAGCTTATGATTTGGCGGATTTGGGGCCTAAAAAAGCTTGTATCGGACATTTTGCCGAACTGTCGTAAAAATACAATTTTAGCCGCCGTTTGCCAGGACAAGGATTTTTTTTGACTAGAAGAAATGCCGAGTCGTGCCGTGCCTGATAGGTCTGACAAACACGGTGAGTGCACCGGAATTTTGGCCTAGAAAAGCTTATATCCGGACAAGGGCGCCCAATTTTGATGCTAAAAAAGCTTATGTTCGGACAAGGAAATCGCAAAATTTCGCCCTAAAAAAGCTTATTTTCCGGACAACCCTTTGGAGGAGCTTCACGGGCCTTAAAATGTTTCACACGATATGTCCATCATATTGCTAGCTGTGCTAAGCAAATGCTAAGTTACAGCAGTTTCCGAAAAGATTGAGACGACATTTCTTTCGCACCATATGTATCGCAACTTTTGGTTGAATGCTCAGGATTACTTGGAGCGCTGATAGTAGTTCTCGTTACATCGATACCTCTGCTTTTTGCTCAATTTCTCCTGGAAATTGGGACAAACCAACTTGAAACTTTCACTCGGACGGCGCCTGGAAGTAACCGAGGCTCCAAGTCGACTCTTTCGGTTCGGGTTTGCCTGGACACTGGACGACGAACCGGACGCGTAATGTACAGGCACGTAAATACACCTACCTCATTTTCATTCTGGCAGTGACTCCAGCGTCGGCCCAGCTTCACGGTTGCATACACTAAATGAAACTCGGTGTGTACCTCTCCTCTGCTCCTCAGAATCCAGACTCTTCTCAGTAACGACGCTCACAACATCGATATCAAGGTCCGGTGGTGGGTGGTCCAGTCGCAGTCATTACCAACTCAATCTAGGTCCGGCAGGAGACGCTCGTTCGACTCGATCCCAGGCCTTGCAATGCAATGTATTTATTGTCTCTTTAACTTCATTTCATTCCGCCGAATTAATTAACGTCGCTACTGATCCTACTTATCTTACTGTACCATTTCGACCGTAGGTTCACTATTTTTAGGAAAATCTCATCCGAGAAGACCGAAAAATTTACTTTCGATTTAAGGCGATTTTTGCACGCATCAAAAAAATCTAGGTGTCACCCGTCACTGAACCTACGGTCGAAATGGTACAGTATTATACAAAAGACAAGGGTCACGTGAAACGTCTACTGGCCAATCAGGTTATCCGTAGGCTTTGGGCACGCGCGGACAAACAACGGCTTCTTCCGGCCACACAGGTTTTCGGTCATTTAGCGCTTGCCCTCTCCTTCTTAAGCTTCAGTTTTGAGGTTAATGATTCCTGGAGTGAGTTTATGGGGCAGACCAAACTTTCACGAGGGATGGCTTGCTGGCAGACTGAGCTGAAAGTGAACAAACCGAAAAACTCTTGCAGTGTTTTGTACAGTACAGTGGATAAGTTTTACGAGGTCAGACCAAAAACTACATCAAAAAAATTCAGCAGGCCCAATACATATTACTGTAGTTCATTTATTGTTAAGGAAGACAACGGTACAAGCACAGGCAAGGGCTCAGTGAAGGAAGACATAATTTCAATTTGCCATTTCAGAACTCGGGGACAGGCTGCCTTTTGGTCGATGTATGAGGGCATACAATATCTAATACAAGGGCTGGTGTTACTAGGGCACCATTATAAGTAGGTGTAAATAATTCAGGAGGGCTGGCACGATTAGCTGAGAGCTTGGCATAAGGCAGCAAAGATTTTGACTCAGGGTCTATCGGGGACACGAGGAACCAACCATAGGTTGGTGACGAGTGTCCCGGTCGGAGTTCGAAGACCTCAGATTTCTAATGGTCATTGGTACGGAACCTGATTACATCTGACTGCCTAGACTTCCGTATGCAGATAACCGTGCGTAGCACGGGTTGCAGCTAGTAGTTACTATTCAACCAACAGCCTCAAACTACTCGGCCTTCCATCCTTCCTGGAGCCTCCATCCCGGAAATTCCGGATGGTCACAGAATGGGTACTTATCAAGGCTCGGTAGCGGGCGGTCCGCACCCACAGTCCTTCGTTGAGGAAAGTAACTATACTCCGGCGGTAGAGGCTTGTTCGATTCGAGCCCGGGCCATGTAATATGGCATGTATATTTTTTTGACACTCACCACTCTGTTGCCAAGTACTGAACTCCAGTCGAATCAACCCTTGATTAACCCAACAGGTTCCACTGTCCAGATTTCCGCGCTTGCACGAAACAAGCCTCATCGACCTTTCTTCCTGCATTCATCCACCGAAACCCTTGCTCTATATACCCATGTCCACGAATCAAGTAACAGGACCCATTGGCGGGAGGTCTGCACACGCACTTGTTTAGGGATACAGACAAGATGTTGCAACGAGATGTGCTCGTTCGACTCGACCCCGGGTCTTCTACAAAGTCTTCCGAGGACTTTTTCATCTTAATTTTCCACGTTCCGTCCATTACAACATCCCTGCGGAAGGTCGAACACGTTAGCTAACCAACTACACTCTAGTCGTGCTGAAATCAAATGCGCCTCCCCTCCCCTCTTCCTCGTTCTTCATTCATCTCGCGAAATCTTTGGTCTGCAGATGGGCACAAGCTGGATGTCAAGTAATGGTGAAGGGAGGTCCGCCCCCACACCAAATTATTGAAACCGTACAGAGTTACACTCGTTCGATCCGAGCCCGGGCCTTTGTCCTGGTTTTATTTCTTTTTCCTACCCTCCGCTCCTCTTCCCATCAATATTGTTCCTCATCCTTTCCGGCTTTCACTCTTCCAGCTCTGTGGGCTAGTCGAACGTCGCCGCTAAACGCTGAACGCATTACAGTATCTAGCTTTGTTCGGAGCCGATTTGGTTGCACCCAAACGAGACTCCCCTTAGTGCTCTCCTCACCTTTTCTTCTGAATTCGAAATCTCAATGTCTATACCATGGTCACAAACTGAGTAACAGGGCCCGATATCGGAAGGAGGCGGGACCTTGAGACGTTCGTTTGACTCGAGCTTGGGGGTCTTCAGAAAGTCGCAACCGGCTATAATTTTTTTCTTTCTGCTACTTCCCATTCCCTTCGTTGGTTCTCCCGAATTCTTCCCTGGCTAACTTGAACGAACCAGACGTTACTTTCTCACTGCGATTTCTCTAGCTCCCAATCCAATCGAATATCGCAGACTCGCAGGTGACAAGGTTGTTTACGAGAATTTCCGGCGCCCCTTTCCACTTCTTCGTAAGTCTGCTGCGCCACTTCTGTTCCCCTACCCAGATCCGTGTAAATTTCCGTGGAAAAGGACTGTACAGTACCTGATTTGTCGGGCATGTCGCCGACGGAGTACACACGACGTGTAAAGAGCCGTCAGTTGCAACTTCAAATTTGTAGTGCGCAGACACAAAGCATATCAAAGTATGTGTGATCGCCACAGCGTGCGGAATAGACTACGGATCGGACAGAGCATCGGAATCGCTAGCCATCACCTGTGCTAAGTCAGATCTTGCAATAAAATACGTGCGGCGATACCCACCTAGGCTAACTTAGCTCCTTCCAGGATCCGAGGTTAAAATTACTTGGCAACTCATCCCACATAGCTTGCTGATCGTCCGCAAATATTTTCTTCGTGGCCTCAAGGCATGAATCACAAACACCAAAAGCTTCCCACGGTACATCCAGGCAGAGTGGGTCCGTTGCATCGTTTCCAGGAAAGTCAATCGCCAGCCATCGTAATCTTTCGGCGTCGCACACAGCCTGGTCGTCGCATTCCGGGAACTCGTCTTCACCGTGCATCAGGTAATGGACGAGGACTTGATGTTTTGCCAGCATTAGGGCGGGAATGGCAAACGCGCATCGCTTTCGGTCATCTTCATCAATTATCTTGAGGTGTGGCTTGCCACGGACACCGTACAGGATGTTTTCGATGTCGTAACGTCGGCAAACCTGATACATCGCCCCCGGGATGATACGACGGATATCAAGGTCGCGGGCAATATTAAGGACGTGGATAGGGTCATCCTGGGTGTCGCGGTATCCCGGTGGAATTTTATCTTTACGGTGGGTCCACTTGTTCAAAGTGCTGGGGTAGATGTCGGAAAGAATGGAAATCATGGATTGACGCAGAAGGTGAGCATCGTATTTGTCGCTTAACCGAAGGACAGAGCATAGTTCCTTGATTCCAGCTACCGGGCAGGTGTTACTAAGTCCTGTTGGTTAGTACGACATCCGCACTCCGACGACTGTGAACAAACTCACTATGCTCCCGCGTAGTGGTGAAGGGCTTTGAGGAAACATGAGAAATCTCTGGCCTTGTCATGCAGCTGGACTACAGGGCAACCCTCAATCTGTGTCCCTTCTTCCGTAGGTTGCGGAATCGAAAAGGTATCGCGGAACACCGTCGAGCGGGAAGACAGCAGGCCACGATACACACGGTATAATGTTTTCTCGACCTGAAGTACAACAGTTCCATCCTCAAACCAGAAGTCAGTGCTGCGGGTAAGTTCGGCGGAATCCATCGTTGGGAGTGCAAAGAAAAAAATTCGCTACGGCGAGCTTGTTTGTCAGGAGCGGGAGAAAAAGCTCTCACAAATTAAGGACAACTAGCCCCTATCTAGTGATTCCTCCCAGAAGTAAAACTAATTCGCACGGGAAAGCACATCAGGGTTTCGGGCCATTCACTCCATTTATCAATCCAGGAGTACATTAGGATTTTTATTGTGAGAAAGACAAGAGAAAGAAGTACACGGTGCCTGGTCCTAGTAGCCTACACCGACGCACCTCCCCGCCGGATTGTCCCATCTAAATTTCATCCATCTACCCATCTCCGAGTCGCCGAGACCCACTAATTATCCCACAAGCACCAACGGTCCAACACCTCTTCAAATCCCGCGAGCTATTATTCAAAACCTGCATCGCTGGTTGGAAATCTGCCCTGATCCCTGACACCGACGGCTCTTTCCCGATGGCGCCCGAAAACCGGTGCAAAGGCGTGTTTACGAAACTGGCGGCACCCGGCTATTGCACCCGATGATTCTAATGAGAAACCCGGCTTTCATTGGAAACCCACTAGCCGAGAGACCCCACCAAAAGGTCTACTTAATTGAAAGCCCTCCGGCGGCGCATCAAGGCTATCGGATCATTTGACACTGGGGGCATAAGCCGA
This sequence comes from Mycena galericulata, assembly GCA_029289565.1. NCBI lineage: Eukaryota > Fungi > Basidiomycota > Agaricomycetes > Agaricales > Mycenaceae > Mycena > Mycena galericulata. The sequence goes on from JARKIA010000256.1 coordinate 151,579, forward strand.
CGCACTTGAAAAGCAAGTGCGATACACGCATGTGGGATGCACCCCATAACACAGGTCTTGGCAGACAAAGGGGGGCTTTGTTGTCTGGCGGGGGCTTGACAAAGCCTCCCTTTGTCGTGTCAAGGTTCCTTTGTTAAACATTTTTCTAAGTGCAGAACACATGAGTGAATCGCACTTGCCTATCAAGTGCCTCGGTCTTTGCCCCCAGTGTGATCCAAATTAGATAGTCAGGTGACCTCATAAGTTGAGCAAAATTTGAACCAACACCCCATCCCTGCCGTTGATTTCCCCTAAAACTTCAGAGGCTCAAAAGAAGAGGCTTATGAGTCTGATGGACTCTGAAGACAATCCATTCGATGCTCCAAGAAAAATGTATGCACTTTCCGTAAGTATCAACCCAGTACGTATATTGCGTCTTTTCGAGTCACACATTGAACGATTAGCTGAATGCTGGCATTGGGTTTCAACTAACCCAGAGCCCGGTTTCAACCCATGGTTTACATCGGACTATCGGATCCTGCAGAGGCTATGGTGTATCTCCATTCCTACTTAATGTTTCTGGTGTTTAAACCTCCACCAGCGTGTGGGCTATAGATCAGTGTGTCTGACCGTTAAAGCCATAAGACATATATGCCTCCAATGTTCACTCATGACTACGATAATTGAACATTACCCTAGTTTTTACATGTTCTTTTTGCGGGTGCCCAAAACTTTCAAATATCTAAGCGGACACTGTGCTTTCTTGGTTTGGCGCAGTACATTACCTTTTTCGCGTAGAGGTGACTCTATAACAACGTTATACGCGGTCAATTCTTTTACGGATCTTACACAGCCTACAGAATAATATTGCTGACAATGTCTGCCTACAGCAAGCTATAAAAGCCAGCCTGTTTACTACCCAATTATCCTTAAAATTTGCTCAACTTTGCAACTCACCCAGACATAAAATTTTAACAACCCTTGTGGCAAGAGTCTTGGACGCTTGGGCATCCATTGATCGCATCATTGATGGCCGGTCCGCGGGCCAAATTTTCGGACCACGGCCGGTGGGAGAAACCCCCAGAATACGGGTTTCCAAATAACACACCATATTTTAGAGGGGTTTCCATTGGAAACCGGGTTTCTCAGTAGAATAATCCTATTGCACCCATTTGGGTAATATCCGACGCGAGCCGCGGAAGCCGCGTCAGCGAGGGCATTGTTCTTTGCAAGGGAGAATGAGATGAGAATACGAGAGCGAGGGCGAGGCGACGATGCTGAGGAATTGGGAGATCGAGACACGGCATTAAATCGGGAACGGTCGAAGCGGTATTAGCAGGGACCTAAACACAATCGGCAAATTGATGCAGAAGTGAGGAGGAAAAACGAGGCCAACCTTCACTAACATCAAAAGTACCGCGACGTGTATCCTTGAACTACATTACCGTCGAAATTTCCCAGTAAACAGGTACGAATTGAAGCTAAGCGAGCCGCGTAGTTTCAGTGTCCAGTGCGAGAGTAGTATAAATGTGCGGGCCTTCCGATGCATGTTTCTGAGTTGCTCCAGATCGATCTATATACGTTGTGCACTCGTTCAGAACTGTTTACGATGTTCAAAATTCTTCTGTCCTTCACCGAAATCCTTGAGTAGAGAATCAATGCAAGTAATATACAGGTATGTCGAATAGAAAACGGGCCCCCTCAAGGGTGGGATAACGTCGGGGGAATTTACCCAGTGCCGAGAAGGCCGAAGCCACATCTAAACATAAAGCCAAAGTGGCACGGAAAGAATACCAAAAACGGACTCACATCCGCAGCACAATGGCCCTCCACCAGGCCACACATACACTTCATTTGGTTGCGTAACGTGCCTTCGCCACTCTCGTCCCACTATCATCGCAACACGTCCGACTTGCTTTCCATGTACGATTACAAGATCTCTGCTTGCCGCTCAACACTGGAAAGCTTGGACAAGGTCCAAGCGAAGGTACCGACGAAGGACAACGCCTCGGGCCAGAAGGGCCTGAGCGTCGGTATGCATGATAATTCGGCCTCCGTGGCTGCCGCCGCGAAGAACGACACGAAGCTGCCCGATAAACAGTCAGTGCCACTCGTGTTCAGTCTAACAGTCCCGTAATTGACCTTTGAGGCAGACACCCAATTTTAAACGTGGCGTCGCCGTGCAAGGACACAGAGACTCCTAACGATGGAGGTGACGACACAGACACTGAGTCTCTTGTCCCAACGGAGCCTGCCTCGGATAGAGAGGAGCCTGAAGAAGAAGAACTGTATGCCATTCACTCGATCGCGCGGGTTGATCCTAGCTGACCTTGGCGATAGACTCCAGCGGATCCCAACAGCCACAAGCACAGACGATTTAGCGGCAATGAAAGTGCGCTTTACCGGTAGTACAAAAAGCCTCGATGCCCCGCCGTCCCGCCACAAGCATGTCAAGGGGGCCCGAAAGCATCCTCCCCGTAAGACCATCGACCAAGTGCACACGACTGGATCCGGATCGTCTGGAGCCCTCGCGTCGGCATCGAAAATGGGATTCCACTATAATTACGCCCCCTTTGACCCAGCCGTCGGCGCCGTGCGTATCCCACTTGCGCCCATGGTGCCGTCCTACTCTACGCCTGTCGCCGGGCACGCAGATGGGGCGAAAACCGCCGACGCGTTTGCACACATTAATCACGGATCAAGGCACTCCATCGCTGGAGCCATCTCGTCAGTACTGGGAGTGGGATTCCACCCCGCTGGCTTGGCCGTCGCACCGCCGCGCCTACCGAATGCACCTATGGTGTCTTCCTCCACTCTAGATAGCGGATACACCGCTAAGGAGAATGCCACTGCGAGGATCGGAAGAACTAATCCAGGACTCTGCGCGCCGAAGCGTGCCCGGGAGGACAGCGCTGGAGATGAAGAGCCCGCCCCAAAACGCAAATGCTTGCAGAGGACGTATGCGTTCGTTTTTACGGGCCCAGCTACTACCCCAGAGGAGCCCGAGTGCTCAGTGCCGTGGGGGTCGAAGTAAGAGCCAGACGCGAGACTCCGGTGGAGTTGTCTACTTGTAAATTTTTGTGAATGCCTTGGTTTATGTCGAGTGTAATGAGCTTCCACAAGTCCCTTTACGGTTTACCGTCAGCTTGGAGCCGAACCAGGCCTTTCGTCTGATAATTTGCCAACGAATTGGTGCTAGCAACGCCTCCAGTGAGGCCACTGGCAGGGAGTAGGATTCGTAGCCTGGCTACCTGAGAACATAGAGCGAGACAACTGAGTTCTGCAAGATGAGGAAGGAGTGTAATCGTGGACGGGTCTCAGTGCAGATCCACGACTCGCGCCAGTTGGCAGCGGCGCGAGTGAGCGTGAGCGACGTAAGTGGATCCGGGGGTCTCGGGCCGGATGCCGGTCTTTGCTGTTGCGTCGGCATCGGGCCCGAACTCCGAGACCTGAAGCGCCCAATATTAAAAACTTGAAATGGATTTGTATGGAAAGCCAGAGCACCACGCTCGTTTGATGGCCAGTGCTTGCCCGATAGGGCAGTTGGAGGCCGGACACTACCTATAATACCTGTCTGCTTTTTGCCAGAAAATTTCGCTGATTTACTCTATGAAATCTGGCTCTGGGCCACTGTTTTACTCTATTTCGGACGAAGTTTTTGGTGTAAAACACCAATTTTTGCGCCCTAGAGCCCGTTTTTTACCCCAGGATGCCGCGGGCGCTTTTTTGCACCCCCGTGTACACCCGGGCCTGATTGGGCAATGCTTGAATTCAAACAACAGCCTTCCACAACACTAAAATTGTGCCGCCGTCCTATAGTGGTTCAAAATTTTTTCTTGAGCTTCAATGTTTTACTCTATGTAGGACCGACAAAGCTGCTCTCAGAGCTGATTTACTCTATATTGCAGACATAGGAAGGGCCATTTTGGGCCACTGATTTACTCTATCGCGGACAGGTATTATCGGTAGTGTCCGGGGGCCTGCAGTTGGACCTTTGACACCCGCGACGTTAGCGACGGTTAGGGCTGTGCTGACTGTCCCAAGCTCTAAGTGTTAGGGCTCCATGTATTAAAATGAGGAGGTCCCGGTACTTATATTCCTTTTTAAAGAATTTCCGACCCGTCACGTGGTCACGTGATCCTTCGCGTCTCGCGTCCGCCACGCGTTCGACGTGCCGGGAACCGTGTCCTGACGTGTTTCGGACTTCCCTGTATGTTTCTAAACAGTATTCAGTCCTAAGAAATGGAAATTCATTCCAGTCTGAGTAAATTCCCTGTAGATAGTGCACAATGAACTCTACTTTGGACCGCTAAAGATGTTGCTAATCTGCAGCCCAGTGTTTTTCCTTGGGAAAGCTTCCCAGATCATTTTCAGTAATTTTTCCCTGTCATTTTGCAGTGTATCTCTATTGGAATTAGAGCCTAGGGACGTAGCGAAGCTCAGTGACCCTCTGCAAACGCGCAGAGGTCTCGGTAAAATTCGTACGCTACTTATACAACAGGCAGCATAGCTAATAGTCATACAAGTGTGTAACAAAGAATAATAGGTATCACAAGAACAGCGTGCAAGAGTAAGTAAGAGTAAGTATGAGTTCATATGAGGAAATCAGCAGTAAGAACAATCAGTGGAGTCATTTGAGCGAGGAAGCGCACAGCACGTCGGAGGTGTAATGCGTCCGTGCATTGGTGTCTCGGTTGTTATCTCAACAATCTCGTCAGATTGGCTTCCCCTAACAATCCTCTACTGTTTTAATGTCTCTCTATTTTCCGACAACAGCGGACACATAATGTGAGCATCCTCCACACCTCGAGGCTAATCGGGCCACCAGAGAGGGAGGGTACAGTGAGCTTGCAATGCTAGCAGGCCTTAAGGCTTGTATTCATTAATCTGGATAGCATTTTCGCCAAATTTTAAAGTTTGCTGATTGACGTGACTGGCTACTTGTTGGAGTTGAAGTGTTGACTGGCCCAGAGGCGTCGTTCATGTGTCAAAACAAAGACTCGCTTCAAGGGCAGTTGAAGGTGGTGTCAGAATTTTCCGTGAAGGGAATGTGCCCGTCGCCTTTGAGGCATTTCCAAAGCAGCACATTTGCAACAAAACTTATTTGAATTGGTAGACGAGGCAGCACAGACTTATTTGAGCATGCTTTTTTGTATACTCTATGCTCTATGCCTTGAGAAATTATGCTACCCATGAATCCCATTATTTTGCACAAAGAAAGCTGGAGAAAAAGTATGATACAGGATGGAACAAGTTTGTCGCAAAGATTGAACAGAAAACGTTGAGGATTGGCCATCTTCCACCAGCCGTTCATCTTGTTTAGAATGAAGTAAAACAATGTTTCACACGGACGAGAGAAGTTGTCCGTTGTCAAATTATTCAGTTATATATTCTTCCAGTACGCGGCTCTTCCTGAAGTAGATATATATGTATCGTAATATTATCTGTATTACGACTGAAAGGACATATTGATGATATTCTCTTTCATACGAGTGGATCTGACACTTCCCAGTGCTCGTAATCGAGCCAATATATCTACTGGGGCCGTCGTGGAAAATATTTCACCCGCATTGGATGCTCTTCTTCCGCCGCGTAAAGATGGCCAGTGCTCACTCTCTTTCTCTTTCTCTGATCGGGAGAACTATGCCCTATAATATTTTCACTGTTATTTGAAGTATAAGGAATTTGATCGGACAGGTTGTAATCGGAATTGTTTTGGGAGCCACGCCAAAATGTTTCTTGCCTTGAGCTCGGATATCATCGGTAGCACAATCCATATTCAGGATTTCCAGGACCGCGACGGATACAAGAAAGCAGGCAGGCGTATACTGCCCATTATTTTCCCCGTTTTCTCCCGATACGCTTCTTTCTCGTCTGGTCACTCGTACTCGGTCATGTCTGGCAGCTTGACATTTTCACTCAATTCGCAGTGGTCCTTCTGGGAACAGTGGTTGGTGCGCGATGTGTGGCGTTCAGAACTGTACGGGATGACGAGCTCACATATATCCTTTATAATGTGAGTTCTCCCTCCGCATATGCGTGATTGACTTTTTTTCTCTCTCACCGCTCTCAGGGTTGGTTATTTGTGGCATTCTCACTTCCGATATACTGCAAGTTGATGGGTCAGTGCGCTTGACAGCGCAAAGGCACACACGTTCTGCTCAGGATCACGGCGTGGGCGGAATTGGCTGTGGTTTGGCTGTGGTACTAATTATTTCGAGATGGAAGTATCCTGTATTCTGCTTAGCGCTGGGATGGAAGGATAGAACCAACGCAACGGGACAGTTGTTATGGCCGCAACTAGTTACAGCGCCCTATACAGTCGTTGAATTTTACTCGTCTTTAGATTTGAACACGATGTTGAATGCACCTCGCCTTCGTCGGTCTGGACACTGGACACAAGAAATTTATTCATCATTTTTACCAAGACAAAATTCGCGCGTTCAGAACGCAACCAAGAAAAAGGGGAACGGCGATTGCGAGATGTGATATGTGAATCAGTTGTGGTACTCGAAACTTAGGCCATCCTCGACCATCTGCGCGATCCGATCGAACACCTCGCGATGCGTGATGGAGGAAGAACACGCTTCCGATTTTGACATCCGGACCTTCCTGAGTGGCATGGGTGGTGTTCGCGCACTCCAGCGTGACTCTACCATCTGGATCATGTTTTTTTCGCAGAATTCTGGATGACGGCAGGCGAGGACGAGCCGTTCCAAGCGAGGCAGAACGGGGTTTAGCCGATCATACATCAGGAACTCGAGTAGGTCGTCCGAGATAGCAATGGACATCCGCAACTCGACGAGGTAAGGGACGGCATCTCGTGCAGGAAGGTGGTAAAGTGGAAGAAGCAGAGTGGAAAGAACACTAGACACAGGGTCTGCAGTGCGAATGAGGAATGGGAATGCAGACTGAACAACGTCTCCTGGTGGCCATCGCGTAACTCCAAAAACTTGAGGTGAGGAAGAATGAGTGGATCGAAGATCGAGAGGCTGTCGAGGTGGCCAAGACTATACCAGTCCAGCGCGGTGAGGGGAAGTTTAACCTTCGGAATTACAGGCATGGTGTACCCGCCTGAGTCATCCGTGACAAATTTGAGTCGCTGGCGCACGTAAAAGTGGGCAATAGATATGCGACCTCGCTCACGGTAAGCATGATGGACCCAAGATCGATATCCGTCAGATTACTCCACGGCAGACGCAACCGGTACGGGCTAAGTTTGATGATCCCTCCTGGGGAATCCAGGGAAAATTTCCGAAGGCGCAGAGCATCCCGGAAAACAGTGATAGGCGCCATACCGCTCCAAAGTCTCCTCGATTCGGAGCCGTCCGAAATGCCATACAATCCATAATCTTCATAGAAAAAATCGGACCGCGACTCCCCATAGCTCGGATCGTATTCGGTGGCCGATTTGGGGATGATCGAAAGCGTCAAATCTTCCAGTACGGGGAACAGCCCTGAAGGCTTCTGGAGCAATCGAGGAAAATGCGCGGCGGGGAGTTGGAGGGAGAGGTGGCTAATGCGCGATGCCTGCAACATAATGAAATCTATAACGGGATTTTGGGGGCGAGGATAGCAGCTAATCGAGAGCGGCCGGGGCTGGCTGCGTGCTACCCACCGCTCGACGAGCTTGTGGAGTCGGCGGTAAGGTCTTTTGGCGTGGAAGTTGAGGTGTAGGTACGTCCAGAGGGCCCCGGTGCAGTGCGCGATGCTTCTCCAGCGGCTACAGACGTGCGAGAGTCGCAATAGCGCAGCCATAGATGACGAGGGTTTTTCAAGAACGATTTCTCGAAATTCCAGGAATATTTCGGAGAGGACATCGAATGGCACAAATGGAAGTGTCACTCGTTCAAGCGTAACCAATGCTTGATCACATCTATCGCTCCCGGCATTGTTTTTTGCGGGAAGGGCGTCACAGAAACGCCTGGCAGCTGAGACGACGTGCTCGTTCATCGTCTTTTGACCGGAAGTCGGCTGGAGCTCTCTCCGGGCGAGGGAATCTAGGAACCAGCGAAACGAAACGACAATAGGATCACATCCAGACCTCGTGCAATTGAAGTCGGGTGTCTGAACGATCAGGTGCGTAACCTCTGGCGTGAGGTTAGGAATCCACTCCCCGCCATTCTTGGTGATTTCGGTTCGGATAAAATGCGCATTAGCGGCCGATACCTAGATGCAGAGACCGGGATCAATATAATGCGAATGAATCGGAAGAAATAAACGCCGTCGGTTGCCGAAATAACGATAGACGAGAAGAACATCGCGGGGTCGGCAGAGTAGTACTGCGAGCTTGAAGTCCGTGAGGATTTAATCCAAGACGGGTCGAAGAGAAATCGCTCACGGTCTTTTAACGCCAGATTTAATGGAGCTGTATACCCACTCCTCCTTCGATGCACCAACCGTGAGCCCGCGAGGGAAATATACAATGCGGAAGACCTACCGTGACCATCGTTCCCATGCATCCGTAGTCTTTAATTATGGGATAATCAGCACGGTCAATGATAACGCGGCTGGCGTCTCGGAGAGTGGGTGCTTTCTTTGCACCGTGGTCGTCAAGAAGCCGGGAGAGATTGTCGCCAGAACCGGCGTCGAAGCGGATATGATATGACACGCCGCGGAAAATATGGTCCCGGGGCGGCGCTTGGGATTGCATGGATCGGAAAGAAAGTTAGAGTGGGGGATAGAAGAGAGAGGGGAAAAGAGTGACGTGACGGATTCGAGGAAGAGAAGCATTCGAAGCCTTGCAACAATTACATATTTGATCCTGCGTCTGCGGCGTTCTGCCTGCAACTGAGTTCTGACTGAAACTGATACACGGATACTGTGCGGATTCTCACCAGTAAACCAGGAAACCAAGAATCGATTCACGAGGAATGTTGTCCCGTAGAGCGATGACTCGGAGAAGGACATTCGGATGGCAAAGTTGTCCCAGGGACCGGAATATAGGAGGCCTTGACGCATTTTCAAGGAGAAGGGATAATAGAAATTTAGAAAAGCCCCGGCACATAAGTGACAAGTACTACGCTACGATGAATGGGCCGCAGCCTAGGAATCCGTCGACAAAAGCCAAGGCACAGACTTGGAGAGAATGGAATGAAGCAAGAAACACGGTTGAGGAGGCAGTGATACAACCAGTGAGAGGGAGGCAGATTGAATGGCAAGGCCTTCGGGTAAACAGGAAAGAGGGACGTTGGTGGTGAGAAGAAAGATGAAACCCGAAAACCCGACAGCTCGGAGATTGATCCGAATTCTGGAGAGTTAGACAAACCGAAAAATCGTGAGTATGGGTACATTAACTGACGAAATTTGGTGCCCTCGAAGATAGTCAATTTGACCGTTGTGGTATTTGAAAGAAATTCGACTATATGTATTCATCGCAAATTTATAGATGGCCAGGCCAGCGCATTCACTCAATATGAATCACGAGCCAGGATTGAGATCATATTGCAAAAATTTTGCTTAGAATGAGATACATTGGCCACCTCAGTCTCTCAATACAACCATGCAAAATCCAACTCTCACGCATTCACAGTGTCCGCCTTCTTCCTGAGCATCCACCACCCAGCCACCGGGCTCACCGTATCGTCCTCTCCATCCGCAGACAGCGCGGTGTCCTTGCTGGAGGACACACGCATGCCGACGAGCCCTGCAACCATCACGCCGTCCCATTCATCGCCGTACTCCTCCACGGTGACGTCTACTTCCGCGTAACACGGCGGGACCTTCTGCTTGTCGAGGCGGTGGAAGGGGCTGCCATCATACACAAGATCGCGGTGGACGTTTCCCGTGGCGTACGTCTTCCAGAAGGTCTCGGCACTGATGGTTTCGGGCGCCTCTGCCGACACGGCGTCCTAGATGATTTTTCATTGATTAGAACACGCATGCAGCGATCAAAGGTGTGTGAGACGCCGCACCTTGTCCAATTTATGCCCAAGCCACACGCCGTACTTGTTGAAGACGCTAAACGCGTTGATCCACCCGGTGTAGTAGTTGCCCCCGCTCTTGCGATGGTAGTGCACAATCTTGCTCCAGAAATCCACGTTCTCCGCGCTCTCCGGTGCATCGAACGTCGCCATGAAGCGCGCCAAGACGGGCCTCAAGAGGTGGTACCACGCGATCGCCTCGACCCCGTATTCCTTCAGCTTCTTGAGTCGCCCGAGGATGTCTGCCCAGTCGGCACGCTCGCCCGCGAGGGTGACGCGCGGGATACCGCATGCAGTCTTGCTGAACCCATGGTGGAAGTATGGTCTGGTAGTCGCCATGAGAAGGACCGCCGCTGCCGTGATGTCGCCCTCCGTGGTCGTCGAGAACGCGGGGATCGCCCATGCATGCAGCTCTGGGTCGACGACGTTCTCCTGGATGAGGTCCGCCATCTGGCGCGACAACGCACCGAAGTCGAACTTGCCTTGGGTGGTGACTTTCAGCTCCCGCCAAGAGGCAGCCATCACTGGAATTTCATACACAATGTCGATTTTGGGTGGGGAACAACCCATTGAGGCCAAAAACACTTATCTTGAATGAAACAAGAAAGGTGTCAAAGAGTTATACCAGATTTTGTTTATTGCCTTATAAGGTGCGGGTATTACTATATATGGTAGTTTCCCACGATAGGGTAGGGTCATTTTTGGCCGAGCGTTTTTCGAAAGTTGTGCAGAATGAGCCAAATCGTCCAGAAAAAAATCCGGTTTTTATTTTTATTTTTTCGACACAAATACCCTCATATCTCCCCAGCCATTGATCTGGTCAAGTTGATGTGTCCAGATAATATGTTCCCAGGGTGATTTACTCCCAAAATCGACATTGTGTATGAAATTCCAGTGATGGCTGCCTCTTGGCTCCCGCTTGCCTTCGTGCACGACGAAGCTGGCGCGGAGAAGCTCAGCATTGGCATTGACGAAGAAGTTGAATTGTGAGAGGATGGCGAGCCAGACATCGTCGGGGCGGATAACGAGCGCGTGGTGCTCGTTGTATGCCGAGATGACGGTCTTGAAGAGCCCGTTGTCGTGTGGAACGAGGCGGGGGAACTTCGCCGTCAAGTCGCCGCTGAGAGTAGTAGCTTGGTTAGATTTGATTCCGCACACCAGGGTGAATATTGAAAAGCTCGACTCACGATCCTTCCATGCTTACGATCCCAAATTGCAACACTGTTGGGAACGTCAAGTCCCGAGCCTGATTCCTGCACGCTGATAAGCCGTGTAATCAAGTACACCTGAATTTGCGCATTTTACGCATTTCCAGCTGTCAAGCATGTGTGCTACATACCTAAGAGGCTTTCGGGAGCTCCGAACGAGTAGCCTAACAAGTCTAATAGCACTAGGGAATGAACCGGGAGGATCTATAGCGGTACCTCCACAAATGGGGCCAATATATGTCTTACTCGAGTAAGGAACTAGACCATCGTGGCAGAGAAACTAGGTTATATAAAGCCTAAGGCTGCTTGCTGGGACACTTACCAAGGAGATGGGAAGGAAACTATCATATTTGCACAGTGGCGGAACCAAGTCCTTCATAAAAGATTGACTAGACTAAGATTGTCCGTGTTTGACACAAAGGACTAGCGCGTTCAGGCCACATGATGGGAATGGCTATTGGGAGAAGGCAGATACTGCCAAGTCGGATAGCATCCAAGAATAGAACCGGCAATTCCGGACCTAGGCAACCAGCATCACTATAGAGATCGCGATAATCCTTAAATCGGATAAGGCATCCTAGGTTCCTAATCGAACCATGGATAGACGGGTTGAGCTAACCTATGACTATGGGGTACCGTATTGAAGCTACGATGGCAGGCTAGACCAAGAAGACCCTTCCGGGCTCGGGACATAGAGCCACAGACGAAGAAGACCTTACTTGAGCAAGGCATCAGTTGCCAAGAAGAGCTCCTTGATGGATCAAACCAACGACCGTGTGCAGCTGTCAGAGCACGCCTTTACTGGCCAATCAAGATCGAGGGACGCCGTCGGAGACAGGAGGCCGTACGAGTCATATTAGAGAGCAAGTAGCGTAAAACAAGTAGTGTAAGCAGGTTGAGAGTAGTATAAATAAGGGGCAGAAAGGGCAGGAACGGAGAGCGCATATCCCTTGGAGGCAGGCACCAGAGTTGGTTGTCCTTGTTTGTTCCACTAGATTTGATTAGCTCGGGCCTAGCCCACAGACACCTAGCACCAGAAATAGATTTGGATTTGGATCAGACCTTAAAAATATAAGAAACCTCGAGAACTGGGTCGAAAACCCTTTAAATAAGGCCGAAAGCCGACATCAGTACTGAGCCGAAAGCTCTTTTAAGGCCGAAAGCCGTCAGAACCAGTCTCGTTGAATCATATTGAGTCGAAAGCTCTCTTAAGGCCGAAAGCCGAACATCTGTACTGAGCCGAAAGCTCTTTTAAGGCCGAAAGCCATCCAAAAACCTTGGTGTATAACCACAAACCCGTCTATTAGACACTCAAACCAGACCTTGTGTCATTAAACTCTATAAACATCGTACATTGTACCGCATTTAGTCTTGAAATAAGACCAGAACTACCCAGACAATATCCAAGAACCTTACTCGAATAAGACACCTTAATTGAGTAGCGATCTTAGCAAGTACCCCTACGAGTACAGACTAGCTATAGGGTCAACAAACCGTTGATTCAAACCCCGAACTACCCGACTCAAAGCTCTCAATACAAGAGGAGTGATTGGTTGTAGTGTGATTTGGTTGTTAGTGTATAGTGGATAGTTCATTTGTCCATTTGCATTTAGCGGCTTGATAGCATATTTCCCGCCGTACTTCGAGAGCCCCCGTCTCACCGGCAAGCACTTTGTCCACTTGCCCATCCATTTGTTCGACTTTTCGATTAATAACCCTGTTGCTGGCAAGCACTTGGTCAGCTTTCCCATCGATACTCCCAACTGGTTATATGTGAATGACTGCTCCATTGTTCAGGAACACTGAACTTCACCTGTCTGTGCCATGTCTTTCACCAATATCTCAATAGAAATGCTTCCATGGAACTGAGTAAAAATCAGTACAATAGGAGAGCAGGATAATAGAACACACAGTGAACTCGCGGATATCCTCAGCTATTCCATTCTGGATATCCAAGATTTTCTTTGAGTACTCATCACTTCTCAAATAGCGATCCAAGCGTGATTTGCTGATAAGTGCTTTGCACTCTTCTGACTTCATGGTCATTTTCCTGAATGCTCTATAGTGAGTTGGGATATAACAGAATTGGAATTTTAACTCACGATGACAGCTCAGTCAACCGTGTTTCCAGATCCCCTGTCGCACCTGGGACCTTCAGAGTAGCCAATGTGTCAACTGATGTTTTGAGTGCTGCAAGGTCTTTCTTGTTGCCCTTCATAGTCTGGAAGGCAGTTGTTACACTAAGGCATGCTAAGAATACCAGCAGGCTCACCACTACCATCCTTGCCAGCTCGAAAACTGCATTTACACCTATCTCAATGCCCACAATACCTATTCCTGTGACTCCAGCTTTTGCAACATTGAGGACTGGAATAACACTATGCTGAAGGGTCTGGATGATATTTACAGTTGCTGAAGACAAAGGTGGGGCCATTGGTGGTTCACAAAGGCGGGGTGGATGTGGGCAGTGGGATGGGTAGAAGAAGCGAGGGCGCAACATTGCTGTGTCTGTCAAGATTTGGCGGTGTGAATGTTCACATGCCCGGATCGCTGATCCGAACTGATTCAATGTTCATGTTCTTGGCAACGCACGCCGCAAGATTAGTGCCGGCTTTCAGGATATCCAAAAATTATCTCGGTGCGCCCGACACGCACTGGTAGCGCCGCCGGGAGGTCTCGAAGATCACGCGCACCGCACCGTGGGGCAGGGCGTGAAGTTCCTCGCGTGAAGTGCACTCCTCCGAGTCCTCATCGTGATTGTGTGCACGATGGTGAACAATCTGCGACACGGGGATCGCTCGCGGTCCGAGTCGGGGCCAACTTGAAGGCACCGAGGATCCCGTCCTCATTTTGCTGGTGATGCCAGTGGTGCGCGGATGATCGTTCGGGATCTTGCAGAGCGTGATACTAGTATTCGAGGTGCGCCCGCAGAGTTCATTCTGCATATTCTTAAGTGGCCCTCATTTTTCTCTCCTTCATTTACCAGTGTCTAGCTGTTTTGATTTAACCGCCAGTCAGTCAGTCTTCTTCTTCCCTAGTGCTGAACAGAGTCCAGCGAACAACTACCGCCTCGGGATTCAATTTACCCTCTTTTACCGCGGGCTCGGCGTCCTCCCCGAATTCTTGACGTTCGTCCTATATTCCTCTACCCCTACTACTAGCGCGAACCCAAAGCAGATGCGTGCGTCCTCAACCTCACGTACGTACGTACCGTCCCGGAACGACGTGCGCCAGCCCGCTAGGTGGCGTCGGAGACGAAAAAAGTTCGTAGCGTAAATTACCGGGACTGTTCTATAAACATTGAATGGGCCCTCAATATCTGCGCTTGCTAGTTTCCTGTTGGACGATATCTTCATGTGCTCCAAAAATCGATAATTGCACCGTACGTATTCCGAGCAACGATCGTAGCGTATATAGCGACTACCGCTAACGAATGGCCAGGCAGAGAGTCCATCCCACTCTACCCCACCCGCGCCCCATACCCATACCCATAACCATTGTACCCCTGCCCATACACCGGCGGAGGCACCGCCGACCCCACCGAATACACACTCCCGCTCTCTTGGCTCCCCCTCGACACCACCGCAGGCCGCGGCCTCCTTATCCCCCCATGCCCGTCTACGAGCGGCGCGCGCGAGTGGTCCGTGCGCACGCTGGCGGCGTCGGCGTCGCTCCCGGTGGTGGATCCGGGGAAGGTTTTGTTGCTGTTGGCGTTGGAGTGTTGGGATTGGGATTGGGGGTGCAGCCGGAGCCCCAGTGTAGGAGGGCGCACGCGCTCCATGTCCACGTACATCCCCTCCATCCCCGTCCCCACCCCCGCTATCGTCTGTACGCCCCCGATTCCGATTTCGAATCAGTGAGAGAAAGGCCGTCTCTGCGGTCGCCTGTTCCTATCCACCCGAACGCGCGGGACGTATGCGCTATGAGAATGGCATCTGTGGTGGGGCTGCGTCTTCCTCCCTTCACTTCTCCTCCCACCCCACCCGCGTCTCCTCTCGTCCCCCTTCCCTTCTCGCATTCGCTCTCGTCCCCCCTTCCCACCCCGGCATCCGACGCGGCACTCCTCCGCCGTCTCCCGGACGCCGTGGCTGTGGAGGCGCGTGTCGTCCGATCGCTAACAGCAGTAGTGGCAGCGGAGACGTAGAGCCCCCGCAGGGTGAGTGTAGTGAGGCAAGAAGGGAGGGAGGGTAGACAGCACGCGCACCCCACTGCGGAAGTGGGCGTCGAAAGCCGAATGTCGCGCACACGGCGCACGCGGGCCGTCAAGCGGAGGGTCGCGCGCATGGTGCACTACTCCCATGCATCGACGCCGCGAACGGCACGTCGCATTTGGGGTCCGCGACGGCGGAGGATGCGGGACGGGGGACGCGGGGTCGATATCGGTCTCGGTCTCGGAGTCTGCGTGGCCGATCGCGGGCATCTGTGGCGCGATGTGGCGCACGGGTGTCGGTGTCGGTTGCGAGAGGGAGGGACGAGGAGCATAAGGAAAGCCCCTGAGAACGAGCTACGCTGTTCCGAATCAGAGACGTTGTTTCGAAGAGAAGAGACTTGCTTACCAGTCTTTCCGTACACGCAGAGGCGGAGGATGTAGATGGGAGTGCGATGTGCGTGGCACGGCACGGTTCTCGTCGACTTCTTCGCGGCTCCCGCACTTCCCACCCCTGGCTCCCTCACCACGCACGACGGGACTAATGAGCAGGAAGGGTAGCGGCGAGGAGGTTACTATTGCTGAGCGCTGAGACGCTAACGAGGAAGAAGTTATCGCCCCGGAGATAGCAGTCGTGGCGGACCAGGAGGAGATCGTTGCATTCCTAGGTGGCCGTGCAAAAATCCATTTTGTTCGCATCTTGCCTTCTAACGCGCTAAACGTCGTCGACGTCGATAGAGATAACAACACGTGCACGATTACTTAAAATACTGTCACGACGTGCAACCGTGACCGCAAAACGTTCCACAACGCCGTCCCGCCATCCCCTTCTTCCCCCTCACATAACGCTATTGACCCAACGGTGTAGCGCAACCACGTGACCCGCTGATCGCGGTCCGAAGCCGTGCCCAGGCCCAGGCTCGCGTTTCACTAAGTCCGAAGGACTCAATCTGCACATACTGAGTAGTAGTAGTTTCTACCTCATTAAATAGATACTCTAGTAGGATGTACTATAAAGTGTTTGTTCCATGCTATGCTCATAAGTTCGATTAAAGCTTTATTTATTTTTCCGCGTCCTGTCACCTCATGTGAATGTCACTGTCACGACTTGTCGCGCTTTTTTTATTCCTTTTTCACCTAACTCCGCGCTATCCTAGGCCTGCTTCTCGTGCTTCTTTGACACTGCTTCGCAATGGAAGGTTCCACTCGACATTGCGGAAAGTGCCGACGTGATAAAGCAGTCACGGCCGAAAATTGGCGAGCAAAATTTAGTGCGAAGGGATATCAGCTTACAGCAAATTGTCGACAATGCTTGGATCTTGCAAAGGAAAATATTCGTCAGAAGTGGGCCCACACCGATCCCGAGAAAGAGAACGCGTCCGACGGTTCCGAGGACCTCAACGATGCGTCGGATTTCATCGGAATGTCCCCGGTGTCTCTTGACGCGTTTTTGGCTTCTCTGTCAGAAGCCGGGGATATTGAGCTTCTTACAGCTCTCGTCGATATTTCGAGTATTGAAGAAGATGACGCGAAGGATTGCGCCGATAAAATTGCGGAGCTTATTTGGGACCAGATTGACTATCGCTTCCAGTGCGTCTTTTATTTATGTAATTATTTGACGCCCGAGTTGACTTAATCTGTCAGCTACCATTCTTCCCACCCGTTCAGAAATAGTCCTACGACGCGATACGAATATCATTGCGCTCAGTCTTCCAGCCGTCAACACAAACCAAAGAAAAATGCGGATCCGGAGAAACACCGTGACAAGGCCCAATTACGCACTTTTCCGTGTCAAGGCTGGTTAACCATATGGGCTGCCGAAGATGAATCAGAGTGGTTTATTCGAATTCGCCATCAAGAATGCCACGAGAAATATGTATCCATTGACGTACCCGATGAAGTCAAGCAGTTCATTTCGGATAACCCAGTACTACGGCCGAAACAAGTAAGCAAACATGTTCATGGGTATAGATTTTTTTTGCTAAAGATCCTATGACGAAGACGAGGCTTTCAGCGAGTTTGACTGGATCGATCGTACCTTTGTTCCCATAGGCCAACTTGATAATGCACTTCGGACGGAGGTAATTCATTCTCTTATCTCAATTCGGATACCGGCGCTGAATGTGATGCTTATATGCAATTTCAGATTTTCCTGATGTCCGTGGCAGAAAGCATTTAAAGCGGAGTGGAAACGTCTTTCCCTGCGTCCACTCGGCACTCGCAAATACACAGTGGACGTCTTTCGGTGGAAGTGTTCGTGTGGGCAGCAAAAGTATAATGCCTACTTACTCTGCAAGCATCTCATACAGGCGGTCCATCCCCCTGAAGCTGCCTTTTTCCGGGAGGATGTTCGCCGCCATGTAATTCCGTTTTACCGGCATCCACTTCTCAAACCAAAGGATAGATCAATAATTGCGGAGGCGGTCGATGCCGATGGGTCAATTTCCGATGGAGACAATGTGCCGGATGCAGGTGAACAGTCCCCGCAGCCTGTTAGGGGTGTCAAACGCAAGAGAGTGAATGAGGCCGCTCCGAGTCAGCCGCAGCCTGAGGCTGATGGCTCTAGTGGTGGCAAGGTTCGGTTTGGTTCAGGTTCGGGGGCCTTTTCCCCAAACGCCGAACCTGAACCTTGCGTTCGGTTCATTAAGTTGGTGAACCTTGAACCTGAACCCGCGTTCAGGTTCGGTTCAGGTTCGAACGCGGTTCGAACTTCAAGAATTTTTCACTTACCAGGGTGTGTTATTTTTGGCAGAATAACATGAAATATTGTTTATTCTCACCACCATATTGTTTATTGCGGTCAATTTTGCCATCCGAGTCCGTTAATGAGGCGGAGAATAATATTTTGCTGGATGTAAGTCACATGACCGCGGTGGTGAGAACATAATTCTCCCTCTTCCCCTTTTAATCTTGCCTATTCACCAGTTGAAGTACCTCAGAAGTGTATCAGATCGTTGGTAAACAATTTTCCACTCATCGATGACCTTAAACTTCCCTCAGAACAGTGAAAATCAGACCAGCAGGTTCACCTTGAGGTTCAAGGTTCGAACGCGACGACCACCGCCCGAACGCTGAACCGAACCTCCGGTTCAGGTTCAGCAATTTGTTGAACCTGAACCTGAACTTGGCGTTCGGTTCAGGTTCGGTTCGGGTTCGAACCGATTTCCGAACCGGACCTTGCCACCACTAGATGGCTCAGGTGATGCCGAAAATCCCTACATTCTTTCCTCCTCCCCTGTCCGAGAAGATGAGGAGTACAACAATGTAAACTCACAATTATCTAGTACTCTGGCTTCGGACTGACTTGTAATTTATTTCAGGACGATGAAGTACAAGAATTCATGAAAAAACGTATTTCAGAACTTCGAAAGGCGGCTGATATCATGGAGGGGCAGCTTGCCAATGCTCAGGAGTCCAAAATTTGGCTCAAATCGATGAAAAACAAAAACATCGGAGGCGATGTCTCGAAAATGGTTGCTGATGTTCATCATCTCACAGAAACAGGAACAATTCGACAAACAACATGGGCGAAAGCCGGGAATAAAAATTTGGCAAGGTACGCTCAGAATACCATGGGATACACCTTTAACAATGGCGAGGACTCTATGGACATTTAGATGTGGTCGTTTTGTAGCTTGTCGGCACTTTACTTTTGCAATTTCCTTTTTGGGTCCGAGTCAGAAGCCCGGATCGTAACTCACCTTAAACATGGGGGGCCCCGTGTGGAATCCTGAGGATATTCAAGGAGGATCTTATCCTGTTAGGCTAATTATATATCCCAGGAAATGACAAACTTCGCAAAGGTCATTATTATCCTATACTTGAAAACACAATGTACACAGCCTCTTTGATAAGTCATGTGAAGTCACATGTTTAAGTCACGTTTCGACTGTCGAGATGTTGAGAATCCGCTTCGCCTACGGCGAACCGCGGGAACTCGGATTTCGCCGTGTGTTGGCGAACTCGGAATCCGCGCCGACGGCACGTTTACTTCGCATGGCGAACTACGGCGCCCGGACCGGCTCCCGACAGCCCACAATTTCCGGAAGTGGACGCTGATCGATAACATCCACTCTTCTGCTCTGCCCTCCACTATCTTGATCATCCTTGAGGTACATTCTGTTGAAGCAGCCATACTTTCCCTTATTTCTGATATATATACCTTCAGTGTGGTTTCTGCCTACCTTACCTCCAACTTTTGGTCCTTATCTGGCCTGATCTACAAATATTGTGTGTACCTCTTATTGGCTCTGTGCATTGACTTTCTCATTTTTCCCAGTGCCTATCAATGCAGGCATTTGATTTTTCTTTCATTTTCATCAATAACATTTCTATTGTAGGGATCAAACTCCTCCAAACACCCCTCAACGTGTGCGTATTGCCTCTCAGAGGCATGAACGTGAGAATCGTGTTCTGGACAGTCCCCAACACCACCGTTTGCCACAGCCTGTGAGACAAACCATACCACATGCTCCAGCTCAACCACCCAATGGCGATGTTTTTGGTGGTGGACCTGCTGATAGGGTGCAAGGACTTCTTCAACAATTTAATCTTCAGCAACATCCAATTCCACCAGATCCAAGGCCCAGGTTGACTCCCAACACTTTAGCTGCTGTACAGGATAGGCTGGCACTATTGCAGCGACCTCTAGAATTTATTCCTGTGGACAATCGTCCAACTGGAAGAAGGGCAGCTGCCCATAATGCTGCAGCAGGACCATCCAATGCACCTCCTGATCCTCCCCTCCCACCTCCTAGAATTCCACAGATCCCACCACGGTTGACTCCTAACACTATAGCTGCTGCACAAGAACGACTAGCCCGATTGCAGGTTCCTTTAGAGTTTAATCCTACAGGCCAGCAGCAAGCAGCTCCTAATCCTCCTGTGCCACCAAATGATGTTCGAGCTATACACCAACGATTAGCAGTGCTCAATGTTCCTCGGAACTTTCAGCCTATAGAACCTGATGGCCGTCGTCAACGAAATAATGCACCTGCTCCTCCTTTGCAGCAGCAGCAGCCTCCTATACAGCTGAATAATCAACATCAGCAACTTGATAATGAGGGACCAGAGCCACCAGAGCCACCATTTCCAGAGTTTCTTCCATTGCCAAATCTGCCAAAATACTTCAAACCTGTAATAGAAGCTCATATTCAACCTATCAATTTGGGACGAATGGATGTAGTCTGTTCAAAGTGCGATGCTCTCCATTGGCGTGCTGAAGAACTGTCAAAATCTACTGCCCATAATTCTGTATTTGGTACATGCTGCTTGGAGGGCAAAATTGTGCTGCCAGATATACAACCTCCTCCTCGCGACCTACTGGAGTTGTTCAATGGAAGAAGCAACCACTCTTCACACTTTTTGAAGAATATACGAGCATACAATGCTGCATTTGCCTTAGCCTCTTTGGGGGTCAAAGTTGACAGGACTGTTTTGGATGGCAATGGCCCATATGTTTTTAAAATCCAAGGAGCATTGTATCACAAAGTTGGAGCTCTTTTGCCAGAACAAGGGCAAGATCCAGTTTATGCCCAGCTTTACTTCTATTCTTCTGAGGAGGCCAATGCTGCTCGAATGCGGCGTAGTAATGGTGGCCAAAACAGCATCAGAGGAGGGCTCAATCTTGAAGTCATGGGTATCATTGATAATGTTCTTCGACAAAATCATGCCTATGTCAGGATTTACAAAACAGCATTTGAAAGACTCCAGGAACAACAAAGAGACAATCCTACAGCTCCGATTGAAGTCTACACAATTATTCGCTGTGAAAAGGGGACTGATGCACGGCGTTACAATGAGCCTACTGTCAATGAAGTGGCTGCAATTTTACCTGGCGATGGTTCTATTGTTACAGATCATCGAGATGTCATTCTTCACTACAGAAATGGACCTCTCAAACGGATCTATGAAACCAATGCATCATATCAGCCCACACTCTATGTTTTGCTGTTTCCTTATGGAGAGAATGGCTGGCATCCTCGGATACCCCTTAATATACCTTTCAATAATGATGCTGATGCTGCCAATGAGGAAGAGGAGGATCGTGATGTAGGAGAAGAGGAGGGAAACAAATCTAAGCAGCGGAAAACAGTCACGATTCTGGAATACTATGCCTACCGTCTTCACCAGCGAGCAAGAGACTCTATGCATATTTTCCAGGCAGGAAGTTTATTTCAGCAATGGATAGTAGATGCATGGGCTGCCACAGATCAGAACAGGCTTAATTATTTGAAGAAAAATCAAAAGAAGCTCAGAGTTGAATTATACAAAGGCTTGGCAGATGCTGTTGCCCATGATGCACAGGCTACGCTTGGAGAGCTTGGCCAACGATTTATCCTCCCCTCATCTTATATTGGTGGCTCTCGCTTTATGTTTCAATTATACCAGGACTCACTGGCTATTGCACGCTTCTGTGGCAAGCCAGATTGGTTCTTGACTATGACTGCAGATGCAAACTGGCCAGAGATCAAGGACGAACTGCTCCCAGGCCAGACACCAGCTGATCGTCCTGATTTGGTGGCCCGTGTATTCCGAGAGAAAGTGCGGATGCTTTTGAGATTTATAAAGGAGGGTGCATTTGGGAAATGTGCCGGTGTTGTGTATACAATAGAATTTCAGAAGCGGGGTCTTCCACACATCCATATATTGATCTTCTTGACACCAGAGGCTCGCCTAAAAAATGCGGAGGATATAGATCATGTTGTCTCTGCACAGCTACCCGATCCTGAAAAGTTCCCCCGGCTGTTTCAGTTGGTCTCAAAACTGATGGTCCACAATCCATGTGGAGCACAGAACCCAAATGCACCATGCATGAAAGATGGAAAATGCTCAAAAGGCTACCCCAAGAAATTTCAAGAGCAGACTCAGCTATCTCAGGATGGCTATACATTATATGCCCGACCAGATAATGGTCGTCATTTTGTGAATGCAAAAGGGGTGAAGATTGACAATCAATGGATTGTTCCCCACTCTCCAAGGTACTAAGCTATGTGTTCTTTGTTCAAACATGTAACTAATTTCCTCTCTTTTTTCAATAGAGCACTCCTAGAATTTGGCTGTCATATGAATCTGGAATGTTGTATTTCTATCAAGGCCACCAAATATATCCATAAATATGTTTTCAAAGGCCACGATAGAGGCACCCTTACTGTGGAACAACTCAATAATGAAATCCAGCTCCATCTTGATAGTCGATATATCTCTTCCTGTGAAGCAGTTTGGCGTCTTTTCAGATTTCAAATGCATCATGAGTCGCCAACTGTGGTACGCCTACAGGTGCATCTCCCAAATGAGCAAGGTGTGGTGTTTGACCAGGATGAAGATGCTCAAGATGTCCTTGATCGAGCAGCCACCAAAGACACCACATTAACAGCATATTTCAAAGCCAATGCTGCCAATCTACCAGGTGCCCGGACACATCTTTACCAGGAATTTCCCCAGCACTTTGTGTGGCAGAAGAACAAGACTTCTCAGAAATGGCAGCTCAGACAGAAGGGATTTGCAATTGGACGGATGTACTTTGCTGGACCTACTGCAGGAGAACGTTTCTATCTTCGTACTCTCCTCACAGTTGTGCGAGGTGCTAAATCTTTTGAAGACCTCCGAACTGTGGATGACGTTCTCCAGCCAAGTTTTCAAGCTGCCTGCCTTGCACGTGGCCTTCTGGAAGATGACCATGAGTGGGAGCAGTGCTTAGAGGAAGCTGTTGCTATGCAAACTGGCCATCAGCTTCGACAGCTCTTTGCAACAATTCTTAAGGAAAATTGGCCCCTCAAGGATCCTGTTGCATTGTGGGATCGTTTCAAGGAGAGCATTTGTGATGATGTTCGGCACAAACTCATTAACAAAGGGTTTGCTAACCCAACAGAGCATCAGATCTATGACTATGGCCTTTATCTTCTTGACTCTTTGCTTCATGGATCAGCCAAGTCCTTGGAGAACTTCCCTCCCATGCCACTACCAGTTGAAAATTGGGCACAACTGGAAGACAACCGTCTCATTGCAGAGCAACTCGCCTATGACCGGGAAGAGCAACGAGCCTTGGCTGAACCTCGGATTGAGGGACTTAATGCTGAGCAACGTGCAGCCTTTGATTCAATTATTAATTCAGTAAAGAACAATGAACCTAAACTGTTCTTCTTGAATGGACCGGGAGGAACTGGAAAGACTCATGTATATAACACAGTGTGCTATGCACTCCGAGCTGAGGGTATGATTGTACTCTGTGTGGCCTCATCTGGGATTGCGGCACTCCTGCTCTTGGGTGGAAGAACTTCTCACTTCACCTTTAAAATTCCTATTCAGCTGTGGGAAGGCATTCTATGTAGTGTTAAAAAGGGCACAATGCTTGCAGAACTTCTCCGCAAGGTCCGGCTTATTATTTGGGATGAAGTTCCAATGCAGGACCGCCGTGGTCAGGAAGCTGTAGATAAAACAATGCAGGACATCCGGAATGACCCACGCCCATATGGGGGAACTACAGTTGTCTTTGGAGGTGATTTTCAACAGATACTTCCTGTTGTTGTCAAGGGTGGAAGAGAACAGATTGTTGGACTGTGTCTTCAACGTTCACTCCTCTGGCCCAAAGTTGAGATCCTGCACCTCACTCAAAACATGAGACTGGGTGGTCCAAATGCTCGACAAGAGGATAAAGACTTTGCACAATGGCTTCTGGATGTTGGTCATGGAAGAAACACAGATCCTGCCCAGAATATTGTCCTGCCAGATGTCATGAAGCTTCCTGATAATACCATTGAATCTCTCATTGATACTATTTATCCGGGTGTCTCAACTCTGGCTCCGGATCATCAGCAGGATAGATATTTCTTGGAGCGAACAATTCTTTCAGCACGGAATGATGATGTAGATGACCTGAACCAAAGGTTGCTTGACAAGTTCCCTGGGGAGGAGACCATTTTCCACAGTGCAGATTCCTTGATCACTGAGGAAGGCGTTGATAGTGATTTTCAATATCCTCTCGAGTATCTGAACTCTATCAAAGCTTCAGGACTACCTCTTGCCAAGTTAGCACTCAAGGTTGGAACTCCGATGATGGTGCTTCGTAACTTGGATCCAGCAAATGGTCTGTGCAATGGTTCCCGAGGGATTCTCACCAGAATATCTCAGCGTGTTTTGGAAATTCGCCTTATTGGTGGAGAGCACAGTGGCAAAACAGCATTCATTCCACGAATCACCATTATTCCTTCTGCTGAGCAGATTGCTTTTTCAATGAAACGCCGCCAGTTTCCTCTTCGTCTTGCATTTTCCATGACTATCAATAAGGCCCAGGGGCAATCTGTTGATCATGTTGGTTTGGACCTCCGAACTGATGTCTTTGCCCATGGACAGCTCTATGTTGCCCTCTCTCGGTGCACTTCCAGTCAGCGGATTAAGGTGCTGTTCAAAAATATGGCCAATGGCACTGTTACAAAAAACATTGTTTACCCTGAAGTGCTTCTTTAATTTATTGGTAAGTATCTCTCTCTTGCTAACTGAAAATTAAACTGATTTATCCTTAGCTTATGTATGCTCTATAGTTATTGATAATATTGTATTGTATTTTTACTTTGCATGTTCCTACTGAGATGCGTGAGCGCCCCCCGGGGTTTGGGGCGGAGCCCCAACAAGCTGTCGACCCGCCGGAGGTACGGACCGAGCGCAGCGAGTGTCCGTGCCGTAGGCACGGGTCGTAAAGCTTGTCCAAGTGTAATACACAGACAAGTCAGCTACACTGAACTCTCACGTGACCCTCTGACATGCAGAACGCTCAAGCTGGTGATCGGCAATGCACTGCCAATTTCAAACTCCGACAGGTACCCAAACGATGGTCAGGGAATATTTCTCTTCATACGCGCATTTTTAGGGTTCGATTGTATGGAGTGAAGTGAATGGCATAGCTGTCTCAAGGGTGTCTACCTTTCCGATTTTTGATATGGCAAGCAGAAGTATGAAATACCAGTGTTACTGAAGACTGATGGGTACACTCGAGAAGAACCAAGCCCAAATAATGAAATCAAAAATGTAGCCCTTGTTTATAAGTATGTTATACATACTACGGATTATTTTCAAGATTTACAGTGACATTTTGAGCTCAAAGGAACAGATGCGAGTTTGGGTGAAGGTCACCCGAGGTGTCAATAAAGATGCTAGTATTCTGAGTCTTTTTGGTATTCAGTGTTTAAGGACTACATATTTGAGTACTTGAGAACTCATTGCTGAATTGTGTGGCTTTCATCGAGCATATAATGGCTTTCTGAATGCTCAGAGAGCAGTGATAGGGGCTTAATTGCCAAATGCGGCAATACCCTCTTCTCCATCACAGATTTCCGGCACGGTTGCCGACCACCACTCAAGCGTTGAGCATGTCAGCAGCACAGCATTTCGTACGCTCCGTTGGACTTGGTGAAACGCGAGCCTGGGCCTGGGCACGGCTTCGGACCGCGATCAGCCGGTCACGTGGTTGCGCTACACCGTTGGGTCAATAGCGTTATGTCTTCCCCCTCCCAACTCAACGCCATTGCCCGGGACGATAACCCAGCGCCGAGTCCCGACTGCGCCCTAACGCACACCCCGCGCCACCCGTACACGCTCATAGGCCCGTAAAGCTCCTGCGAAGGATTGTCCGGAGAAGCGACCTTTTGAGGCCAAAATTCCAGGATTTCCTCATCCGAATTACGGCTTTTTCAGGGCAAAAATCGACCAGCGCTGTCCACTAAGTGGCTTTTTTAGGCTGGAATGTGCATGCCAGTGTCGAGTCGAGTTTAGACGTGAATGGTATGCGGGATGACGTCGCAAACTAGCATTCTCGCACCTGTGAGTATAGAAGGGAAAGAGGGTCAGGTGTGTGATCTGCCACTGCCCAACGGAGTGTCGCTAGAAGAAATTGATTACATTACTTGGGCGGTCAACCCTTGTCAGAAAAGTGGCTTCTTGGGGCCGGATTGGCTCAACGAGTGGCTTTTTAAGGGTGAATCTGCTAATTTTTTCAGACAATCCTTTGCAGGAGCGTTCACGGGGCCTCGTCGCGCCAATCAACTCGCATCACGCTGCGTCCCGACGCGTCGACCCACTCAACGCCGTCCGCCCGAACAACCCCGAGGTACTCAACCAGTTCTGTCCCGCATACCTCGGACAGCATGTAATCCTCGTCGTCATCTCCACTGCTGACCATCTGCAAGTGGATGGGACTCTTCTATTGGACTATATGTGCATCCATACTCCTCCCAAACGCAGCTCTCTGCTGGCTGCTTCTCCAGCTAACTCACACTTGGTACTTTCATGGCCCCACTTCGGATTAGTTGCCCGCGGGCCGGGACTTTGGCTGGCGTTGTCTAGCTTTTTTTTACCTCTATTACTGTCGAATTTGACTCTGACTTCTGGGTTAACACGGGGCTTGGACCTAGGCAACTTGTCTTACTTCCACTCTATCTTAAAGGTTCCTTTCGAGTCTAGTACTACTCGCGCCGAGTCTCCTTTGCTTCTGATCGGATGTGTTGCGACTTTCATTTGATTTCTTCCTCCAGATCCTCCTCCGAAATCGAAAACCTTAGAAACGGAGTTGTTTTGGTTTCCTCGGTGCGTCCTCACTTTTCTTATGTCTAGATCTCTGGTTTGACCCCATTTTCTGCTTCCACCGTTGCAGAGTCTGTAGAACTACAATATACTCTTCATGAGCTTGCAGTTGCCTCGGCGCGTCCCATTTAGTTCTTATCTAATTTCTACTTTGACCTGATCTTCTTTTTGCGTTGCAGAGCCTGTAATACATTTATTGTCCACGAGCTCGGTCTTGAGATTGGGATTCAGACTCGATTCAAGGTGTATTGCATTCAGTGGACCTAGGTCCGAGTCCAATTTCGAGTTCCAACCCTTTTATTCCAATCTAGCGACCTTCGGGCGCGCCCAACTGGCCTCCCCCGAGGTGAGTTCGACTCCGCTGTGTGCGCCCACATTTGCTGAGGTCACTTCAACCTTTTCTGACTCGCGACTTACCTCACAGTCACTTGAGCCTCGTTTCAGGCCGATTACCCTTCAAGATGGTTGGTTCACGTTGAACACACTCTTTGTTCATCAGGCGAGCGATCCGACGTGGGAGGATCTGTTCGTCCAGAATGCAATTTACGAGAGGCCTGGGTGATCCACGTCATGAATTATGCTCACTATGGAACCTTGAATCTCCCCAGGCTACCCCCAATGATCGTGCCCGACGAGAATATCGTTCGAAAACCGTTTCAAACCGTTTGCAACAGTTTCCGTACCGTTTCCGTTTGGTTTTTCTCAGATCGGCGAACGGAAACGGAATGGTTGGAGCCTTATTTCCCCTTATTCCAAGCCAAAGCGCCCGTGCGCGGCATTTTGCTCGCTCAATAGCGTCTTTGTTCGTCTTTCAATTCCTCTTCATCCTCTTTCTTCTTCTTCTTCTGAGGAGTCGCTCGTTTAGCTCATTCATGTGCAAAACCTTGATTGATGACGACTTTCTCGAGTATTACATTGCTAGACGACGCGTTCATTCCCAGAACCACCACACACGACTTAAAGCTCATCGCGCGGATACTCATCCTGCGGGTACCTGGTCGCATCTCCGCTCGCGTGGCCGCCGTTTGGAGCCTTGAAGGGAAAGAGGAATCGCTCCTCCTCTGGGTCGATGTACCCGTTGTAGAACACCAACTGCGGGTCCTGGTTGCTCGTATCCGACTCCTGGTCTCTCGGGATCGGCTGCCACTCGTTGGGGCTCGGACCTCTATACTTCTTGCTGAGCTGGCCGCTAGCGAGCTGTGCGCGTATGAAGTTCTTGGCGTCGTTGAACAGCACCGAGTACTTTGGCACGCCGCGCTTGCGACGGATGTTGTTCTTGATCACTGCCGTCACAGCGACCATCCACGGATCCATGCCCTTGAGCGCCTTCACGCTGAACTGTGTCTCGTGGCAGCCGGGGAGCAGGATTCCAGGCGTCGCGGAATGCGCGTCAAGCATGCCGCCACCCATGCACGACGAGGCTAGGATGGTGAGATTAACGCCGTTCGCAAGGTTCTAGATATTTCCAACGATGAGCCACGAGCGCAACTAGGATTCGGCAGCGCCTACGTTTCGGATGCAAGTACCCAGCCAGTCGTCTCTAACAACTTCCTTGCGAGTGCCGTCGTTGTTCGCCGCCAGGATCCAGCCCTCGTCCTGGCCGTCCTCGCCGGGATCCGTTGCACCGTGCGCGTCGACATACAGACTGCTGTCGTTGTCCGCCGCCAGGATCCAGTCCTCGTCCTGGTTGTCTGGCTCTCCGGCGCCATCTTCGTCGGGATACGTAGTACCGTGCGCGTCGACATACAGAAACCGCACGTCGCCAGCCACTGCGCTCCGGCAAAGCTGCGTGAACTTCGACTTGAAGTTTGCTGCGGTCGGAGGGTCCTGGCCCTTCGTGCACTGCTTGGGCCCGGTCGGCGGATCGACGTCGAAGTACGAGAGCTCGATATCTGCGCTGGGCAAATCCGAGATGCTTGAAGAGCATCGCCTCCACCATGAAGATGCCCTCATCGGTGCCTGTCCCGAAGCGCAGGATCAATGCCTATGGGTGGACTGTTAGTAGAGGCGGGTGTTTCGCAAGAAGCATACTCGCCTTCTTCTGGTGAAGGTCTCTGAAATCCGTCTGCTTTAGGTTGTAGTGCGGCGCGCGCGAGTCGTGTTCGCCGGACTGGTCGGTCATGCTAAGCACGACGTCGTTGTGCCTCTTGCGCAACGTGAACGCGAATGTGTAGTATTCATCGCTGAATGTCGCGCTCAAGTCTCCATTCGATCCGACATTGACGGTACTCAAGGTGCCGCTAACAGGGTGATTGACTTGAGAATTTCCCGCGCCATCGTCGGTC
Organism: Mycena galericulata; assembly: GCA_029289565.1. Lineage (NCBI taxonomy): Eukaryota > Fungi > Basidiomycota > Agaricomycetes > Agaricales > Mycenaceae > Mycena > Mycena galericulata. The sequence continues at coordinate 180,695 of JARKIA010000256.1, forward strand.
CACTGGTGGATGAGAATTACGGGCTCGCCATTCGCCACCTCGCCGGGGATCACAAGCGTCGCCATCTCGTTCTGGCTGTACTTGAACCAGTGGAGCTTTCCCGTGAAGACCGAGGTCGACGGGACGCGCACGGCATCACCGCGCAGCAGCGACAGCGAGACCTCTCGCGTCTCGCCTTGCGGGTTCGACATCTTCAGAGACAGAGAGCTGAAGTTGGCAGAGACGGAGCCCTCGAAGGCATAGTAGGAGAATGGGAAGCGCACGTAGTACTGAGCGGTCGTGTTGGTGACGCCAGTGATGAAACCCTCCTGAGTACAGTTGCTCTTCGCATTGCCCGCAGCGTCGACGGTCCATTGCCAGTATGCGCATACCGGATCCTTGAGAGCAAATCCGGCAGGGAACACGATCGTCATGCACTCGTTCTGGGCATACTCGAACCAGTTGAGCTTTCCAACGTAGACGTACATCGTCGGCGAGGTGAAGATTGTCTGCTCCCAAGAACGTCATTGGTGCACTAACATTTGAACCTCATGGTAAACGGCAGAAAGTGAGTTAAGATTAGTTGGCTTGATGAATGATACCGCATCAGTAAGATGAGCGCGATCTTTGGCTCTAGATATACCCCAATTTTTTTTTTGAGGTCGCGAGGGGTTCGGGTCAGTGGCCTCAACGAGCTCAGGACGTGCCCCGGGGCTGCGTCGGAGATGGAAAAACAGTTCGTGGTGTAAATTACCGGGACTGTTCTATAAACTTTGAATGGGCCCTGAATATCTGCACTTCAAGTTGCTAGTTCCTGTTGGACGACATCCAGTGCTCCAAAATCCAGATAATTGCACCGTACCTATTCCGACCAACGATGTACCGTATATAGCGACTACGCTGAGGAATAGCCAGCCAGGTAGAGAGTCCATCCTAATCTACCCCGCCCGCGCCCCATACCCATAACCATAACCATTGTACCCCTGCGGAGGCACCGCCGACCCCACCGAATACACACTCCCGCTCTCTTGGCTCACCCTCGACACCACCGCAGGCCTCGGCTTCCGTATCCCACCGTGCCCGCCTACGAGCGGCGCGCGCGAGTGGTCCGTGCGCACGCTGGCGGCGTCGGCGTCGCTCCCGGTAGTAGATCCGAAGGGGTTGGTGTTGGCGGAGTACTGCGGGTGCAGCCCCAGCCCCAGCGCAGGAGGGCGCGCGAGGTCCATGTACACCCCCCCCCACCCCCATCCCCACGCTGGCGTCCGTGCGGATGCTGCGCGCCGACGACACGCTCCGCGCCCGCTCCGCCTGCGCGAACCGCGCCCACCCCGCCTCCCGCCTTGCCCGCCCCGTCGTCGGCGCGCGCGTCAGCGCGTCCTCCCCGCTGGCGGCGTTGGAGTTCGCCGTGCTCGCATTAGCGCCGAGTGGGCTGGCGGCGCCCGTAACGGCATGGAACGCCCCGAGCACGCTCGCGCGGAGCGTCTCGCCCCACCCCTGCTGCTGCTGCTCCTGCTTGTGCTCATGCGGCTGGAGCGGGCGCCAACCCTCCATCCCGCCGGCCCGGGCGGCAAAGCTCTCGCTTGGGCGCCGAGTTCGCCATGTGTCGAGTGCCAGAAACCCCTTTCCTCCCTCGTGCGCCTGCTCTGGCCCGCCCCCGTCCCGCGCGTCCTCCTCCTCCTCCTCTTCGTGGTGCATCCCCAACGCCGTACTCGCGCGGCTCCCGCCACCGTTGGCGACCCGCAGCGTCGACGCACTCAGCAGCTGCGCGCTCCGCACACTCCCGCTCCGGCTGCTCGCCGCACTCCGACTCTGCCTCTGCCTTTCGCTCCAGCTCGTGCTCGCAGCGCTGCGATACGTGCCTGTAGTCGTATCCGTGCTGACGCTCGCGCGGTGGGCATGCGGGTCGCGGTCGGCGAGGTACGCGGGGAGCGGGCGCGCGGTCGGGTAGGGGCCGCTGGTGAACGAGAGTCGGGGTGCAACGCTGTGGTGGGAGTCTGAAGCGGATGCGGGGAAGGGCGGGAGGGGGTACGCCGCGCTGTCCGCGAGCGGGGGCGCCTGGTGCGGGGCGTAGTAGTACGCGCTCTCCACGAACGGATTCGGGTGCTGCTGATGCGGATACGCATACGGCGCGTCCAGCGGCGCCCCGCCCACGCCGGAGCCAGCGTGAGGGTCCGCGTACGAGTACGAGTAGGCGTCCGAGTTGAAGTTGTTTTCGTCGGCAGCGTCGGGGTGGGCGTGGGCGAGCGAGCCGCGCCGGCTGAGGGTGATGAAGCTGGCTTCTGCGTCTCCCGCAGCGCGCTTGGGCTCCCCGACGTCGCGGTCGCCCGCCAGCGAGGCGTCGGTCCCCACCAGGTCCAAGTCGGCGAGTGTGCGCGTGCCGGCGGTGGAGTCCTTCTCGCCGCCGCCGCCGCCGGGGATGACGGGGTCCCATGCGATGTGGGTGAGGGCGGCGCGGTAGCGGCGGCGCGCGCGGACGCGGATAAGGAAGGCGATGACGACGGCGAGGCAGGCGATGAGGATGAGCGCGCCGAGGGCGAGGGAGGCGTAGAAGGGCGCGCCGTGCGTGAGGGTGTATGGGGCCGCGTCGCTGGAGGCAGAGGCGGAGGCGGACACGGTGGAGGAAGGTGGGGATGATGAGGACGGGGTTTGGGAGGTGGAGCTCGTGACTAGCGCCACGCGCGACGGGATGGATGAGGGGTGCAGCGAGGAGGTTGCAATTGTCGAGGACGCGAGCGAGGAAGAAGTTGTCGATGAGGAGGTCACCGGCGAGGAGCTGGCAGTCATAGCGGACCAGGACGATATCATGGACACGGATTGAAGAGCCGTTGAGGATGCCAAGGTCTCCGCCGACAAACTGTAAGTTCTCGCGCTCTCGCCAGTCAAGACACTAGTCCCTGTCACGAGCACAACGGTACTTGTGAGCGCGTGTACTTGCTGCGGCGCGTTATCCTGTGGTGCCACCGGCGGGGCCGCAACGTAGTAAGGGCTGTCGTTCGTGACTATCGCTGGCTCGCCCGGCGCCAAACTGCCGATATCGAGCTGAGGCATAGGAAAGCGTAGCCGTAGTCGATCGGTATATCGTCTCCGCATGCACTTGAAAAGGTGAATCGAATCGAATCGTACTTGGCGTGAATGGATTGAATGTAGAGTTGTGCTCCCTGAGTAAAAGGTGGGGATTAAAATGAAATTTTCGACCTGCGAGGATAGTGTGTAAGATGTAGAGCAGAAGAAAGGAGCGGGAAAGGGGCTGACGGATGCAAAATCCCATTTGGTTCCGCTGGCGATCGTGTTCTGGCCGCGAGCGCGTCAGCCACTTCCTCTAGCAGCGTAGAGCGTTTAAGAGCCTCTCCAATCACGCCCATTTTGTCCTTCAAATCCTACTACGCGTGCGGGTCGCATATATCGTGTACCACCTTCGAACGCATCGCCTTGTATGCCGGAAGACCTCGATTTCCACAAATCTTGAATTGGAGGCGCCCTCAAAGCTTTGGAGTGCCACGGACCACGCAGGTCCAATTTTCTGCCATTGACAGAGATATCGCGAATTTCGTTTCCGAGGGCATCGGGAGCCGTCAACCTAGAGAAAGTAGATTCCAGACTGGTTCAAAAGTGGGGGTAACGATGAGTGAGTATTCAGGAAGAAAATCCCTTCCGAGACTCCGAGTCCAAGGTAACGGTGGCAGATGCCGATCTTGCCATCAACCTCGGCATCGGCTCGTCCTTTCCTGCTTCATTTCTCCGCTTCCCTATAGTTGTCCTCACAGAAAAGAGGATCCAACAGAAGAAGATAAACACATTTCGAGTGCTGTCTGAGCGCCACCGCCGACAAAAACTGAAAAAGCAGAAAATGGTTGTGATAAGCCTTCGGGTGGATTCGAACCACCGATTCTCCCAGAATCTTGGGATCCATACCAGGATAAATAATGGGAACGAGTTTCGTACTCCACAAAGACTTTCTGGGTAAGCCGGGTAATCAAGTGAGTGGTCAAAGAAAACTTGAAAACACCAGACAATTTTTAATGGTTAATAAAAAGGAACAATGCTACCCGATAAGGCCTTCAGGTGGATTCGAACCACCGACTTTCCCAGAATCTTGAAGTTACCTTCAGCACAATGAACGGGAACGAGTTGCGTACTCCACAAAGACTTTCCGAGTAGGCCGGCTTACCTAGTGAGTGGTCAAAAAACTTGAAAACACCGACAATGGTCGGAAAAAAGGAACAATGCTACCCGATAAGGCCTTCAGGTGGATTTGAACCACTGACTTTCCCGTTGATCAATCTCATTCTCAACATTGTTACTAATGGGAACTGGAGTTCCGTACTCCACGAAGGCTTGCAGGTGTATGGAGCACTATTGGTTGTATATGAAGAAAAAAGTCAACTGCTGCTAGGAGAAAAAGACAGACTCCGAGCGCATGTCTTGAGGTGGATTCGAACCACTGTCCCGTCGCGATCGTTTTACCAAGCGTATCCGGAACTAACGATGACCGAGGTTCGTACTCCATAAAGACTTTCGAGTTCCTTGTAGGCTGGCTTATCAACCGAGTGGCCAAAAAAAAAAATTAAATACATACAATGGCAGAAAAAAATGGGCTTTCAGTTTCTCGACCGTACACGTCTTCGGATGGATTCGAACCACCGACTGTGCCAATGTGGCGCCCTGAACTACAGTTTGTAAGTACCCCACGAAGACTTCTCTGACCTGAAATACCAGTCGTGAAAATGACCCGAATCGGGTGTTCACAGAAAAAAGGCTACAAGAGAATTTTAAGCCAAGTCTTCCGGTGGATTCGAACCACCGATATAACTCCTTCGGTTTATCAAACTACCGAGCGCTGAGCATCAGTCGTAATATCCCACGAAGACTTCACTTGCTTACAGTTATATGGTCCTCTCCCTAACTTCAACGCCAAGGATCGAGAAAAGAATTTGGCTGCTCCTGAGGGTACCAAAATTCAAACATCTTGCTGTTTTCGGGGGAATCGGAAATACGGGTTCCCTCACCCTCGCAGGACGGGATAGGATAAAAATAAGATCGTGCGGACTGGATGTCTTCGGGTGGACTCGAACCACCGACTGTCCCAAATATCGATGCAGAATTCGCATATGACGGAAAGGAAACGAGTTTCTTACTCCACAAAGACTTGCCTGCCTAGTAGGGAAACTAGTGGGAAAGAGTTTGACCGCGTGCGCAGCAAAGACGAAGAACGCGGGATGATAGACACTGGTAAAACTTTACACACACAAGTCCAATTCCAAGAGACTGAACCCGGCCCCTTCCCGGATCCAGCTAAAACCCGGTTGGTTTTATTTTGGTTGGCCGACAATGAATACCGTCTCGTCGTAAACCGCGCCATACGTTTCATCGAGATGCTGGACGCGAAGCTCCTTCCGGCCCCGGGCCTTAGAGGTCCGCAGCACGCGCTCCGCAGCCGCGACGAGGTCTTCCAGATGAGGGGAGTAGTTGGAGGCATTTCGTGGGACGCGATGGCAGACTAGCAGCTCGGACAGGTTGTCCATGCCTTCCAGGAGAACCAGCGTATCCTAAGAAAAATAAATGAGATGAACGGTCGTTGCAACGTTCCTCGGCGACAGACCAGTGTGATATGATCCCGGAGAGACAGGCATCGCAGGTTTGGGATTGTCTGGCGGAGACCTGGATGTCATGGAAACTCGGTGGATGATTCGAATCTCGAAAAGATCGGCTTACATTGCACCACAGGCCTACAGTACTCCGCATTGGTGGAGAGTGAGAAATGGTTAAACGTATGAATGTGGTTGTAAAGGTGCTTCGCCTCGCCGAGGAGCTTCGCGGAAAGTCCGTGGGTACATTTGGTCAACGCTTGTACATTGGGGAAACAATGAAGAAGCGGGGAGAGGTCGTCCACAAGGGTTAGCGCCACGATGGAGGGATAAACCTTGTCTTTGCAAGTGTTCTCAAAAATAGAGGTCATTTCGGGGCGAATTTGCAAGATGGCGAGTTCCCGGAGATTGGGCAGCAGATCCAGAACCCGAATGAAATGGGCTAGTGGTTGCCAATTACCCATATTGCACTCCTCCAGAGTGATTGACAAGGAGCTGAAAGTAAGTTATTCACGGGAATTTGGGAAGGAGGTAAATGCGTACTGAATAAATGGTAGCACGTAAGGCGTGTTCTGGATGCCCCTCATGCGGCGCTCCAACATTTTTGCGCGGGTCCTGATCCTCCGTTTGGGCCGGTTCCGTACAGTAAAGTATGCGTGCGCCCGGCGCCAATATACGGGAAGAAATCTGTCGCGAAGCGTGCGACAGGTCTGGGAAAGGACACGTAGCACCTCGTTGCCGCCGAGCTGTTCAGCATCGGTGCGAGGCACCCCGTGAATCCGAGCAGCGACAGGCGAAAGCAAGTCGGGATCATAGGACTTGACGATTTCCATGAGAAGTTCAGTCGGAAGATCGGGGAGGGTCGGCATTTCAGGCTGTTGTGCGAACAAGTTAACGTTGTTGTGGACTGGAAGTGGGTCCTTTCGGGGCTGCTGTTGACTTGCCGTCGTCTTGCCGTCCCATGCCGTAGGGTATGCATCAATCGGCAGTTACAGTCACGGTCACTGGTCGTGACATCATCTATCATGCATCCGTCTCTAAGCCTTGAAAATATCGTGCGACTGAGTCCCGCAGATAAAGTGAACCTCACCGAATTTATCCTTGACTATTCCTTACCTTTTTTCTCCCAGAAACTCGCCACATCCGCTGCGAATGGCTCTCTGGATGCTGTGCGCAAGGTCGTCGATCTCGTCCTTGCATCACATTACTCGCGACCTGATCTACTACCACCCGTCTTCTATGCCAATTTGGATCCATCTGGAATACCCACTTTGGATGACCTGAAGTCATCTCCGTCCTCTGCCGACTCTCTCCGAGTCATCTCGTGTGCAATCCTCTCAATGCAAGCCCTCTCTTCCCACATTGACGCCAGTGGTTTATCCAACGATGCATGTCCGGACGTGTGGCGACGGGTCTGGAAATGGATACAGTTCCTTGACCGGTATCGGCTGGTCCTCGTCGACGTGAATCCACTGTCGGACGCGGAGTCGTATCCGATTTATAGCTCAATTATCTTGCGTCTGCTCGATCACACGGCCACCAGGGATGTAATCTACGCGACTCCTGGTGTGCGGATCGTCATGACTCGAGCCTGGGCCATATTTTTGGACAGCCAAGGCAATTCTGGAGTTAATTTCCCTAGTGTTTGCCGGTTTATGGCGGAAGCGCCACTCTCATCGACCAATACCACAGAAATTTTGATCGGCGCCGGTGGACGCGACGTCGACCTCGCCCGGCTGTTTGTTTCTCACCTGCGTTTTGTCATCCCCGGACCCGATTATCTCGCTTCCAGCGAGACCTTGGTCCTGCTCGGAGGTGTTATCCGCTTTTTGAAAGAGGTGAACCACCGCGATGTAGACTGGCGCGAAGCTCTTTTCTCGGAGGGCATCATTACACCGCTCGTTCTTACCATGCTCTCCGTCTCTGTTCCGACCGTAGATGGCGCGAACCACATGTTGGACGACTGCTTCATCATTCTCGTCCGACTGCTCGTGTTGACCCCTCACCCTCGGCATCTTGTCGACGCGCTAAAAGCTGGACTCCTTCATGCTATTGTGCTGTCGCGCTCTGCGACAGACAGTGTAGATTATCTCCTTACTGCTGTTATCCCTCCAGCCACAGTCTACTATTCGGTTCTGAAGCAGATTGAGGAAGAGCTTGAACGAGTGGAAGACCTCACGCAGACGTCTCGTTTCCGAGCGTCGGAAATTTTCCAAAGCTGGACGAAGCTTGTTGAATTCGCAGACACTCGTCTTGATGTCATGCGGCGTTACGACAATGGCGAACGGTTGTCTGGGAGCAATTGCGACAATTCGGCCGTGAGTGGTTTCGATCAGATTTCATGCCCGTTGGTTGTTCAGAATTTTTGAATAGTGCGGGAAGTTGATGGATAGAGTGAAACGGAAACGCTGCGCGCGTTGTGAAACATCCTTCTATTGTTCGCCCGAATGCCAGAAGACCGACTGGGCTGACGGACACCGAAAAGTGTGCACGCGTTTGCGATCGCTATTTCTCCGTAAATTTCTCTCAATGACTCCGTTTACATTGGGTTCTCACTGTACCTTTTTCTTTCTAGAGGATCCCGAACATGTTAGCAAGCGCGACAAATCGTTTCTATGGGCCATGGCCCACCGCGACTATATAATAGCGAAAGCGAACTTATATGTTCAGCGCATCTCCGTGATGAACAAATACCCGGGCCGTCCTCTTTTCAGCGTTCTGGACTACACGTCGGGCGCGGTCCGTGCCAGCGTCCGACTCTTCACCTCCGTGGGCGATGTCGCGCCTAGTTTTCGGACTCTTTGGGAGGAAAATGCGGCCCGGGCTTTGCGCAGTGGTGGCCGGATGCACCTTCTTGTCTTGATGGTGCGCGAAGGCCACGAAATACGCTATCGGCTGCTCCCCATGTGGTCGGAGACTTCGGCAATACAGGACGGCATAGAGTCCATCGCAAACAGTTTTCCAGTAGGGCTGGAACTCGCCAATTCGGGATACGAAGCCGAGCTGGCTGGTAAAGTTTCTGCTCTCCTCAAGCAGGATGGATGCGACGCCAAGGTCACATACTAGTAGTACAGATTCTGATAAAGCACGGCTTCGATGACTGTATTATTTTCGCAAGCGATGTATTGTAAGGCAGATTTTACCCCAGTTGGTTCTTGGCCAACAAGACAGTTGAAGCGCACCGCGATCAGTCTTATTCTTTTGTTGTCCTGTTCGAGTCTCATCCTGGAGCGCTGACTGGTGCATGTTTAACGGGACTTGATTGTACACATTTTTTGTACAATAATGCTCTATGCGTACGTCGTGCAAACGTCGTGTTTTCGACCCTGGTCAGTGGCCAAAGACTTTGTTAAAGTGCTCTTGAGCTACTGTGATGGCGTCGTAACCCATAAGTAAATCTTGCATTTCCTCCGCTAGAGAACCATCCGTTAATCAGCCTCTCGTGACCCGTAAGAAGTGCAGAGGCTACTCGCAACGCAAATAAAGTCCCCCCTTGGAGGAGACGGTGGCCTGCTCAAAAGACTCTCTAGCTACGAACTCACCCCGCTCCTTCCGCACCGCCTGATACGCCGCCAGCCGGCTCATTACCTCCTCGCGTTTCGTCCCGAGAGGCAGCATACAGCCCAGAGCGGCAGCATCCTCGACAGCCATTGCCGCGCCTTGCCCCAAAGTAGGGAACGTCGCATGCGCTGCGTCGCCGAGCAGCGCGACGCGCCCCTTGGTCCAGGTCGGGAGAACAGGAAGCACGCGTAGTTGCCACAAATTGACGGGATCTACTGCGAGCTGGAGGAACGCCTGGATTTGGGGGCCGAATTCCTTGTACTCCTGGAGGACCTCGTCGCGCGTTACTCTGGTATACCAACCTGGACGGACAGTTAAATTCGATCTAAATTCATGCTTGGATTGAACCCACTGAATTCATCTTGGTCCCGTTTATCCGGGTGCATCATCGTTACATTGATGAGCGCTTTCCCGCAAGGGTATAGAAATATATGGCGAATGGAGTCCGGTTCGTTGACAGCGCGGCCTCCCGAGATGCCGTCTTTCACGACCCAATCTAGCTCTGGACGGCTCTCTAGCTTCGACGTCTCCGCCATCCAGCGGAAGGCGCATATCCCTGTCGCCGGCGCAACCACGGGGTGTCCGACGACGAAGGTGCGCAACGTAGACTGTGGACTTTGGTTTGACTCTCATGAAGCTACGGCTTCAATCACGCTCGCGAATACCGTCCGCAGCGATAATGACGTCCGCTGCATATTTCTCACCAGTTTTACTGGTCAAGGTTCCAGTTTCCGGGTCGCAATCGACGATTTCTGTGCCAAGATGAATCTCGACGGGCTTACCCGCACCTTCTGTACTTAGCGTAAGGCGCTTCAACTCGTCGTGAAGCTCGGTCCTGTGGCAGAGAAAGCCTTGCTGGCCAATGAAAGATGAGGAATGCTGCGGGCCAGTGAATTTAAGAGCTTACGCGACCGTAGTGCTTCGCTTGATCCTTGAACATCACCGTTCGCCCCTCTCCGCCCGCGGCACGGTATACAACGACCTAGAGCAAGTAAGCAAACTAGGCCTCGTTACAGTAATGATATGACATGGTGCGTACTCCTTTATAATCTGAGCTGCTGAAATTCTTCTGGGAGTAACCGAAAGTCTCGAGAACACGCATGGCATTTGGCGGGACCCCAATCGCTGCACCTATCTCCTTGTTCAGCGGAGAAGCCTCGAGAACCTGCGAATAATTCGTTGATATTCAATTCAGTTCACCCTCAAAAGTAGTTGCGAGGGCCCGGTACCTACCTTGACGAAATGCCCTTGCCTCCGCAGCGCAATCGCAGCGGTCAACCCACCGAGCCCAGCCCCGACGACGGCTATGGTGAGCACTGTGGAATGTGTAGCTGAAGGCATGAGGAGAAAGCCTTCGGCGGCATGGGAAATAGAACTCTCAGCGGTCGAGAGTCGAGACCATGTTTGCTCCCATTTTTTTTACCGTCGCAGAATGATAAGACCCTATCTACCGGCAACACTCACTCTGTTGCCATTGAGAGCGCAGCCGAGGTCTTGAATCCAAAGAGGCGCATACTGCCGCATGAAAACTTTGGTCTTAAACCGAACTGGGAGAGAAATGCAAGTGACTGAATGTGAGGCATGAGAAGGAAAACTTCGGGCCGGCGACGCAACAATTCCGCGATCAATTGCGGAAGATTGATCGCGGAATTGTTGCGTCGCCGGGCGGATTGCGGCTTTCTCTTGACTTCGACTATCCTTACTTGGGCTTTGGACCCTGCCCCGAGGCGTGCTGTCTTTGCCTTTTCCGGCGATTATGTGGTCAATATCTTCAACACTCCAATTTCTGTGCCCATTTCCACTGCCGCGCAACGTTAACGCAGCGGCTACGATCCTTCCCAGGTCGGTGGCATCCGTCCCTTTCTCGACTTCGATTCAATCTTCCCTTCAATGGGTAATCCTGAATATGCTCTCCGGTTATGGGACATGGAAGATTTCGAGACTGGAAACGATTCCCGCCCTGGATGAGTCACTGCATGAAGCTGCCACGGCTGGACTCTTTCATATTTCTCTTTGGCAGCTTCTGGGACGGGTTCTGGCGGAGTTCCGTTTCCTACTTCTATAAAAGTTCGTTTTTGTCTTTGCATCGGGCCGCAATATCTTTATATAGTTTTGTGCTTTTCAGCTAGTTGCTATCTCCGAGCTGAGAAGAGCTGTTGTCCGAACTCAGACAAATTTCAGGCAGCCGCGTAAGGGGCCTCTTATAAGGACGCGGTACTTCCGCATGAAGGGACTCTTGTCACGAACTTTGTGATAGACCAGGCTTCACCTCGCGCTTCTACAACAACCACCTCGAAGATGGAGAAAAACGATACCAGCACCTACGACCCTGAACCGTTGGCTCACGACAGTGGGAGCGATTCTAAAAAGGAAGAGGTCGACATTATTACCTCGCTGGTCCAGTCGGATGCCGATGAATTCCCTGACGGTGGCTTGAAAGCGTATACCGTGTTGTGTGGGGTGGGTGGTACATACTCGGTTACGCAAACGCATGGGGGGTGCATTCGAATTCAGGCTATTCCCTGAAGCATATATCTGACCAAAAACAGGTCTTCCAAGCGTATTATCAGCAGGAACTGCTGCATCATTCTACTCCGTCCGAAATGTAAGTACTCTCTTCGATCCTGACCGTGATTTAACGTTCCCCCCTGAAGCGCATGGATTGGGTCAATACAGCATTATATGATTTTCCTGCCAGCCGTAATCGTCGGCAGACTATTCGATACTGGATACTGTCGGCTTCTCTTGGCAGGAGGGGGCCTTCTATTCATCATCGCCGCATTCCTGGTCCCCGAATGCAAACACTACTGGCACTTTATGCTTTGCCAAGGGTTCGGGATCGGCGTAGGTGTTCATAAATCATTTATTGTGTGTGCTTTACAGCCATTTTGCGCACAGATTGGCTGCGGGTTAATGTTTTGTACGTTGGTAACCGCAGTCAACCACTGGTTCAAGAAGAGGCGTGGTTTCGCGTTAGGTGTTGCCACTTGTGGAGGATCATTAGGCGCCACTGTCGTTCCCATTCTCATCCGACAGTTAATTGTGAGAGTCGGGTGCGTCGAGATAGTTCCGAGTATTTGGCCAAATGATTAATTCAATCCTAGACTTCCCTGGGCGATGCGAATTATGGGCTTTATCCTGGCTTTTATGATAGCCATCACAAATGTGGTCCGTTAACCACGCATTTTTCTTCTCGTAGTTCTAAGAAATTAGTAGGAGTAGTGCATCGCCCGGCGCCTAAGCCCCGTCAGAGCACCTGGCGGTCTCTTCGGTCTCCATGTGTTCCGCAGCCCTGCTTTCACAGTGTTGTTTATATCTTCATTCATTGTTATGGAACTGTTCGCCAGTATATGTTTCCCTACTATACACGTCATTCATTGCAAGCTGACTTCATGAACACCGCAGCAGGCGTCAGCGTGCTGTGTGGTCCGCCTATCAGTGGACTGTTTGTGAGCACGGATCTAGAGTACAATGCAGTGGGTTACTTCGCAGGTGTGTAGGACGGTGATGCGATTTTTACCGACCGCCGGGGGCTAACATGGAATTGTTTCAGGGAGCGTTATATTAGTTGGCGCCGATTGCATGTTCGTCTCTCGACTCCTCGCGGCCCTCGGTCTCTGGCGGAAATTTTAGCATACAGGCCGCTCTTTCCCCAGATGTGTGACCGTTCGGTAATAACGGACGAACTACTCTGGTCGTATGCCCGCTTTGGTACATCTTTGTAGGTTTTTTAAAGAATGGAAGAATCGACGACATGGACATGTACATCATATTGAGCGAGATAAGGGCTCCGTCCTGGGTTGTCCCTTGGAATCGAATCCTGAGGGACACGGGCACCCGATCCAAATTTATCGCTAAGAAGGCTTGAGTCCACTGGGTAAGGAAGCCCAAGGCACGCTCAACTCCCACCCGCTTAACTGCCACTTATCATAACTCGACAGCTTTGAAAGCTGGATTAGACAAGGATTAGAGCAAGTTTAGCAGCGAGGAATCGCAAATAAATCCACCGAATTCTATGCATCCCCGGGCCCTCGGTAAGGATTTCTGTGTTATGACAGCAGGGTCCACGTTGTCGAATCCGGGGTACCAGCCGGCTTTGTCTGGGAGAATGGATAGGTACTTCGAATTCCGAAGATGTGATCGTAGTCTCACGTTCTGAAATCCTTTCTTCATATTGTCTAAGATCTTGCCTGAATAATCAAGGTCGACACACTTACGTCTTTGTGAAGTAGAGAATCCACTTCGTGCCTATATCTGTTTCATTTGCCAGTGATTCGAACCCACCCAAACGTTGCGGAGTCGTTTTTCTGTTTCAAAGCACGAAAGCCGTTTTACGCACCGTTCATTTGCTGCAGAAGAACACAATACTGGCGACATCAATCCTGATACTCCTTCCACTTGACCATCTTCTCCTGTAAATCGAGCACCTCCCCATCCACGACAAACGTTCCGTCCCCGCGGTGGTGGAACATGCGCCCCTTCTCCCTCTTCTCCGGGTTCTCCCATGCCTCCACGACACGCAGCACCCACATAGAGTACTTGCCAACCATCTTGGTATCCTCGACCACGCACTCGACGTTCGCCATGACGTCTCGCCCCCCAACGAGCGGAGCCTTGACTTTTTTGGCGGGCAGCGCCTCGAGGCCGAATTTGGTCCATTTGTTCAGACCACCGTCGTCGTCCGCTAACGAGCAGTTCCCCACATCGACGACAGTACCAGCCATCTCGACACTCGGCACGGCGAGCACACATTCACGATGCTTCTTCAGCGCGATGAAGCTCGCGTCCCACGGGCCCAGGCAAATGCCGATGAGAGGCGGCGACTCGTGCTGCATTACCATATGGAAGCCGATGGTCATGATATTGTGCGTTCCGCCCGCGAGGGAGCCCGTGGTGACGAGAAGTACGGGACCAGGCTCGATGAGGCGGTAGACTTTAGAGATTGGATAGCGCGTGAAGATGCTCGTCTCTGTCGCCGCCGCTTCTTGATTAACATCGCTGATCTCTGGTTCATCGATAGATCTGTTTTTGGCCTTGCCGCGTTTCGCAGGGGGTTCCACTGTCCCCTCCTTTGCGTCTTTCCCTCGCGAGGACGATTTGCGCTTCCGCGGAGCTGCAGCTTCAGCTTCAGTAGCAGGAGCAGCGTCTCTTTTCGGTGCTCTGCTCGATCGAGTGCTGCGTTTTGCGGCGGGCGGCGCCTCTTCGGAGGCCACTTGTGAGTTGCGTTTTCGCGCCATCTCTGGGAAGATGGATTGACTGCCCTGAGATGAGAAGCTGTTAGTACTTACCAGCGTGTGGTGGAAGGGTAATGTGAGAGTTGAAAGCAGCGACGTGACCCACCGACGTCACTGTCTCTTCTCGGCATCGTGCCGCCAGGCCCAGGCCACCACATTTCCTATCAACTCAAAAAAAATCGGACTATCCTCTGTTGGCGCAGAAATTGCCTTGGCTGTCCCTCTTGAAGGAGCGCGTCAAAACAATACGTGATTTTCTTGGCAGCCGACTCGGAGTCTCGAACAAAAACTCCGGAACATCCGGTATGTTCAATTATTTTCACACTAGGATTGATTATTCGAGGCTTTCAGTCGTATTTACATTTTGAAACGAAACAGCAAGTCTTCGTAGAGTACGAAACTCCGCCTTTTCCATAGTTTGCAGGTACATCCGAGGGGAGCGTCGGTGGTTCAAATCCATTTGAAGACGCTGTTGCCTCTTGGTCCGCCTAGCCCGATTCATGATTCAGGCGCACACAACGATAGGTACTTCCTTGGCATTCGAGAGCCCCTCTGAGAAAGGGGGCGAGGCCATGGTACCCGAAGATATATAAATAATTCCTTTTTCCGCGGCAAACTCTTCTGGTATGTTTCGAACTAGTTCAGGTTGAACATGGAGATGATAAAGTCTTCGTATGGTGCGGCGCTCACTCACCTTCCATACTTTCTCCATTCCAGATGATCTGGTTCCAGGAGAGCTAGTTGTTCGATCCCACCGAAAGGCATACATGTCAAAAGGTGAGTGACTTTGTTCGAACTCGAACAATGCTGTGGTTTCAATCCACCTCGGCGAATTTTTCCTTTAGTAACTCTCAAGTCAGTGCGCCTGAATGGCATCTAAGTTTATGGATGATTTGTATGTGTCGCAATTCGATCGGGTCTGTTGTAACTGACCTCAAGGAGTGTATGTGCACCGACAGTGCTCTGAGAAATGCACACCATGTCCTTCCTCGGTTCCTGTCACAGATGTTTAGAAACACCCAGCGCGGAGATAATTGCTTGCTCCCATTCCAAGGGAGAACATATTCTCTTCTAGCGCGTCTCACGTTCACTATCATGATAACTCCTGCGAAGGAGAACTTGCAGGAGAGGGCACGGAGGAGGATCTACACACCTGCTCCCAGTAATTTATCTGCTCCTCCTTCATTCATAAGGAAACTAAGAACCATCAGACGTTTTTGCTCATGATCATAGTAGGGATCCAGGCGCGAAAATCGTCGCGTCGTCATGAAATGGACATACTAGATGACGACGATCTATGTAATCCTTTGAATTTCCTGTACATCAGCAACTCCTCCACGGTGTTCGGAACCCAAGAAACTTTGTCCTGGAAGGCAGAGGTCTCCGCGCGCCCTGCCCAATTTTTCCGAATCTCATTCTCAATCTCGATGGCGAAACGCACATCCGCGAGTGAGATGCCGTATCGCTTCGGTGCGTCCGCCGCAAGCTCGCTACCCGACCAGAGGAACACCGTGTACCAACCTGGAGTCGATTCCGAGTGAAGACGGACGTCGACACCGGCCTATCGTTGGGCTCAGTCGTTGTACGCCCGACCTCAGGGAAAGAAGGGATGGGAGGAAAGTGAACGTACAAAAGAGTCAGGCCGGTAGGCGGGGATGACCGTGATGACCCTGTGCAGGAAGCTCCGTGCGGCGGTGTAGTCGGTGAAGTGATAGCGGCGGTGCAGACTAGGACAGCCTTTGAACGCCTCCTGCATTTGTGGATACCGACGGAAGACCCTAGGCGCAACGATTGACCACCCCGCAAGGGCGAGGGGCTTGATGTAGATTTCCAGATCTTCATTCGTGAGAGGGGGCGGCGGGATGCCGGGTTGCGGAGGCGCCGGAGGTAGCGTTGCAACAGCGAAGGGGAAGTTCAGAGGGTCAGTCCCGCCCTGTGGTTTGATGTTTTTCTCGATGGAACGCATCTTCTCGAGCGACGGCACCCGGTGTGACTTGCTCACCGGCGGGAGCGGTAAATCGACTCGAACGATTTTGGCGTACTCGCTCTCCGTCTCGTATGCCAGACGGACCTGGTCCCGAGTAAGGCTCTTAGAAGCTGGATGGCGAACATCGATGTCCAAGTTGCGAAAGACGTCGATCTGAGCGCAAGAGCTACTGAGGGAGGGGGAGGGATTGAAAGAGTATTCCCCGACGTACGTTGGTACCCAATACATTAAACGTATATTGAGAGAATTGAGCTACGGCTTCGAGCGTCGGAAATCTTAACGTTCGCCACAAGGAGCAGTGGGCCTGGACGACGGGACTGTGACGCTGGATTGCAAAATACCAGCCCCGGGCATACAACGGGGAGAGATACTTGGAAAAATCTGATTTAATGAGAGGACCTGTGAATTCTTCCGAAGAGGGAAGTTCTGGAAGTTTTCGCTGTCACGGTGATGAGGCAAAACCATTCAAGAAAACGTGGCGAGGGAAAAGTTCAAGATCGGAGAAAACACGAACCTTTACAACATTTTTCCAAGCATTTTTCAGATACAGCATACATGTATGGCCGGGACCATCGGACTTCCTCCAGTCAAAATGACTTCAGGCGGCGAGGAGAGCGCCTGAGCGGGGTTGAGGTCCAGCGCATTATGGACTGACTCGGAGATTCGGAAGACGAAAAGCACACGTCACATCCAAGTCACACTTGTCACGTCGTCGGTAATCCGGACTCTGAAGATAGTCGGCCGATGATATCCGAGACACTCATTCAACTTGAAATTTGGACCGTTATCTCATTGTTCCTGGAGCCCACTGAAATGGATTGTGCCGCAACTATAGCTTTTTTTCCAGCATCCCCAGGAGAGCACTTTACAGTGTTGCAGTTAAGGTTTAAGCCTTAATTAAGGTTAAGGCTTAATTAGCCCTTAATATTAAGCCTTAGCAAAAGCTGGAGAGGTTCTTAAGGGTTAACTACCCCTTATGATAAGCACGTGTCAATGACCACGTGATAATTTTGGTGTGTTGCGGTGAACAAATGGGTGAAGGCTTCAGGAATCAAGCCTGTCCCCTCTGCTGGAAGGTCAAAAAAATCAAGCCAGCCAATTTTTTCCCCACTCCCTCGCTCTTCTATTCGGTGGTGAGGTCATTAAGCCGGTCGGAAAACCACTCGCCAAACAATTCACCCAGGACATACCGATGATGGAGGTTCTTGCGGCTGAGGAGAGCAATGAGGATCCTGACAATGGCACTGTCTCCGGCTCTGGGGACTAGTTCGAGAGGTAGCCTGCTGATTTCTGCTATATATTCCCTTTTAGGAAATTAAGCCTTAATTACGACCACCCTTAATAACCCGTAATTACGTCCTTAAGCCTTAGCCAAAAATTTTACCGTTATTAACCCCTTAAGCTGCAACACTGGCACTTTAAGGCAACAAAGATGGCTTTGCGCACACGGCAAGCCTGAGGTAACCGAATCACACGTCGAGTGCGAGGGAGTGTAGCCACGGCTTTGGAGCACCCGTCGTACATACCCTTCATCCCATGTCGAAGTTGAGAGCAACTTCGTGCAGGGTGCAGGATTCCCGGGTGACGTCTTCGAGAGGCGAGACAAGAACGCGCAGAAAACGGAAGTCAATTTCGAGTCCCCAGACGAGATGGAGGGATGATAATACGTGCTCTTCCTCTTGATATATAGAGCGATCGAGAGTGCATTGAAATCCGACACACCGCAGCCATCCGGAGAAGATCCTTGAATGGCGAGGTACAGTTAACTATCTCGAAATGCATACTGCTCCAAGATCTCTAGAATGCTATGCATTATCAGGTTTATGCAATATCAGACAGGGTTTTGGGTGAGAATTGGCCACTTGTTCCATCCAGAATCCTATGCATTGTTAGATTTTTTGGCAGGTATGCATTGCTACATCATGCATTGTGAGATAGTCAACTGTACCAAACTTGAATGAGATGCCAAACATGGGTCCTGCTGCACGAGGCACGACAACTTTAGTAGCATAGGCGTTCGGTCCGTTGACCGAACACCTATTGATGGCTCGGAATGCCTATTGATGGCGCAAACGCCTACCCATCAGTTTGAGCGCATCACGCAGTGATCGATTTGCCGATGGCTGCCGAAACTCGCTAAATTGCTGAACTCTGTATTCACTGTGCGCGGGGGGTTAAGTTTGGGTTAAGTTTGAGGTTAGAAAGGTTAGGTATGGTTAGGTATGGTGCTCTGGTTAGGTCCCCAGGTATATTGAAGAAGTTGTTGAAGAAAGGACTTGTGTTTTGCGGTCATGCGGCCATTGATGGCTTATCCACAGGCGATAGGCATTCACGCGGCAAGTAGGCGTTCGGTCAACGGGCCGAACGCCTATGCTACTAAAGTTGTATGTACTCCTGCTGCACCCCTCCCCTGACACATCACGTGCACCTTCCCGTTTCGGCCAAATCCAACACCAAAAACCCTGCTACTGTTGTTCTCGCTACAAGGCTCCAGTATATAGTTCCAGAACAGTAACAATACACAGAATTTTACCATTGGTTTGCCGCAAGATGAGTGATAATGGAGGGAATGGTCTGAAAATGGCAGGTTGTGCACGGACTATCGTCCCTCCTAGCTCCTCTGAGACCCTAGGTACTTGTTGGGGGTATAGTCTAGTTGTCTAAGCTACCTCTCTTATAGAATATTTACCTTCGAGGGTTCGAATCCCGTAGGTTTCTGTTTTTAAATTTTATTTCCTTTTTGGGCCGCCTGGCGTTGAATTCAAACCCGAGTTACAGTTCCTGCGCCTTCCTTGTCATTCCACCCCTCTCAATGCTTCTGACTTTGATTAGCCCAACATGATTGGATCACAGAATGAAACCTGACTCCTCCACACCCTTCATACATGCTTAAATTTTATCTCACCTTAATGGTCCTATTAAACCAATGTATTTGCATCTCATGTCGGTCTGGAGATATGTTCTACACCTGTGTGAACCGGGTAAAAAGTCTGCACTTGCCTGGATCGAACTCTCGCGAGAATGAAGTCACGTGATTTGTCAGGGGAGGGGTGCAGCAAAGGCGGTTAGATGCCAAAGTTCTGTGGGAAGTATTATACACGGTGCGACGCAATAATGTTTGTGTTTTTTTCAAGGACACGAGCCGCTGAAGCCGCATCGTACTTTGTCGGACGCCAAATATCGGGCGTCGTGCTGAAAGCGAAAGAGTAGGACCGGTGCATATGCTGGTTGAGGTTTGATACCAAAAATCCCAGCTGGAAACTTCTTGTCCGGACTTTTTTTTAGCAGGGGTCGCAAAAATTTGTCCGGATGATGTTCTGACCCTCGATTTTGGCCAAAATTTTGTCCGGATCGTGCTTAGACCTCGAAAAAATCCCAAAAAAATCGAAAAAAATCCTAATGCTCTCTACACATCTACATCAGCTTCCTCCTCTATATCTACAACATTTATATTAGATTTTCCATGCCTCTGAACTGTGTTTAGCGTAGTAACCCCCACAACCAAGCCCCTTTGCTCTGACTTGTTTTGTGCAAAAAAACTACTCGCAAGCCTGTGCCACAGTGGCCCGTAGCTTTGATGTGCTACTATGTCCTGGGCCACACATTGTCCACATCAGCATTGCTTCTTCATTGTTGTACAGACACGGCAACTATATACACTCCCATTTGCCGGTGGCCCTCTGGATCCCCGCTGACCCCGGTGTCCGGACTGCGATCTGACTTGGTCCCAGCCGTGAACCTTGTCCGGATTGATTGAACAGAGTTCGTTAGCCAAGGGTCTGATCTTGTCCGGACTATGACCCTAGTTAGGTCGGGATCTTGATTTTTCTTGTCCGGACTCGGTATCTTACGTCAACCGGCATATGCACCGGTCCTGAAAGAGTCAGGAGTTGTGATGTCACGCCTGTCGCATCATCCACATCCACAGCAGAAGATGCGCCGCCACTACAGAGGAGAACCAATCGTTCGTGTTTAGTGGAAGCGCTATGTATAGGCCTGGGAAGGCCCTATCGTAAGGTAAGTACACACAGAAAGAAAACGCCGTGCATCGTGATCCAATCAATAGCCTGTGTCTTCATCCCACAGCTATCCTTTCTACTGGTTCTTGTACGCCTCCTAAGACACAATCAGTACCCAGCACACTCCACAGACGACGAGAACGCACCTTTATCTCCTCATGAAACTTCTTCGCAATCGCCGCCCTCTGAATCTTCTGCGCCGCCGTCACGAGCCCGCTCTCAGGCGTCCACTCGTCCGGCGTCAGGATCACCGCGCTCAGCGTCTCCATCGCCTTGAACCCGCTCTTCTTCCCCACCACGTTACACTCCTTCAGCACCAGCGAGGCCACGCGATGGTCTGCGCACAACTCCGGCAGGTGCGCGCTTGCGTCAACGCCGATGTCCGAGCTACGGAGGGCCGCGCGCAGGTTCGCCTCATGGGGGATGATGATGGCGATGGGCGCCTTGGCATCGGGCGTCGCACACACGCAGATGTTCGCGACATAGTTGCACGACTTATACGTCGACTCGAGCTGCTCGAGGGCGATGTACTGCGGGGCGAAGGGTTAGCCGCAAGGAACGAAAGATCATAAAAAGCACCCACCTCGCCGCCGGCCAGCTTCACGAGGTTCTTTATCCTGGGGGCGCAATTCGTCACCAGATACAGGGATCAGCGAAGGGACGAGCCGCACCGATCAATCAAGCTGAGTGTCCCGTCCGAGTTCCACCGTCCGACGTCGCCCGTGCGCAGCCAACCGTCGCCCGCAAAGATGGACGTGTCCTCGTTTAGATCCGGACGCTTGTAGTACCCAGTGATGACGGAGGGACCGCGAATGCAGACCTGTGTAGGTCAGGTGAGTAAGGGATGAGGACGATCCAAAAGATATGAGAAAGAGGGAGGGGAGGGGATGAAGGATGAAGGAGGCGCCAGGCAGAGGGCTGGAAGACGGTGAGAGAACGAGGGCGATTGGGAGTGACAACGATGGTAACGGCGAGGAAGGGATGACGATGGGAAAGGAAGAGGGGAGGGAGGGAGGGAGGACAACGAGAGGAGAGGGGAGGGCACGTGGGGAGGAAGAAGGTCTTGACGAAGGGAAAGCAAAGAGCGAAAACAAGGCGAAGGGCAGAGTGCCGTGAGGTGGCGGGACGGAGGAAACAACAGGTGGAACCATGGGCCCGCTAACTTGGGAGTCGCGCCCCGGCAACTATCCCGAAACTACCCACGTCCACCCATGTGTGGCACCGCCCAACGACGAAGGCCCCGCAGTACCGAGCACTCGGCCGCCAGAAACCACTTGACCGAACCAGCAGGCGTCAAGAAAGAAGTGGGGGCGGAGAAAACAAGAGAGAAGGATAAACGAGCGAAAACGCACCTCGCCGCGCTCCTCCGTCGCACCCTCCCGCCCGCAGCTGAAGTAGCCCGCCTCGGGCACGTCGCGGAGCTATAGGTAGAGAGGGGTGTCAGCGCATCGAGTCAAATTGAAGAACGGGAGAAGACGAGGGGAGGTACGAAACACCAGCACCACGAGGAAAGCAGACGAAGAGCGAGGCGTCTCCACCCAGACGTCCCTCAGACGCCGCCGAAGACGAAGAACTCGCCGCCACCACCACAGGGAACAAAGGGAGAAGCATCATCCTCCTCATCCCCGTCCCCTCCGCAGCATCCGCCTACGTCCGGTACAGCCATCCGCCTCGCAACGCGTCCTCGTCGCGTTCCGCGAGCCACACCACACTAAACGATGCCTGTGCTGGCCATCCCAGAAACAGACGAAGATGGAGACCTCCACGTCGTCCTGCATAATCCTCCGCGAGAATCCAGTCAAGCAGGGCGACGACCTGGTATTGCTCTCGCCTTCGGCTGTTTCACACAAGGCACGAAACAACGCGGGGACAAGGAGCGCCGCCTGCTTCGCTGTCTTGCTCCCCGCGTTAAGACCTCTTCCTCTCGCCCCCAACGCCGCACCCCGCAAGCCGATATACGCATTCCGCGTACACCGGCATTGTCTCTCCTTCGCTCGCGCCGGAACCACGAAAAGCGTGGACCAGACCAGACAACGCATCCGCCGACCACAGGCAAACTACGGAACACAAGACTGCAAAACACAGAAGCACGCGCACCTTGATCTCTATACTTGGCACGGGCATCCCAACCGAGTCGTACCGGAAGCACTCGGGCGGCAAGATCGCACACATACCGCACGACTCGGTCATGCCGTAGCCTGTCCGGGGCGAGTGTCAGTGATGAGGGAGAAGCGGGGAGGGGTGGGGTGAGGTAGGCAAGAGACAAAAAGCGAGAAGGGAGGGGGCAGGTGGAAAAATGAGGAGAGGCAGCGGAGACGGACGGTGGAGACAAAGCGGAAGGGAATACAGCCGGGGAAGGTGACGGTGGGGCGAAGGGAGGGGGAGGGGGAGCGATGTAGGAAAGAAGGAAGCAGGGACGAGCGGAGGGTGAAAGGGTGAGGTGCGGGGGAGACACGGAAGGATGAGGGAGGAGTGGGGACGCAGTCGAGAGTGGGGATGCGGACGAGGGTCGCAAGAGGAGGGGAGGAAAGCGCGGGGCGTGAGGAAGGGAAGGGGGACATTTGCATAGAGGAGAGGAGGGAGGTAAGGAAGATAAGAAAGAAGAAGAAAGAAAGGGGCAGTACGGACGGGGGAACCGTCAGAGACGGGTATGAGAGAGAGAAGGAACGGACGCTCGAAAACTCACCCTGTATCAGCATCACGAGCGCGACGCTCAAAAACTCCTGCGTCTCGCGGCTGATCGCGGCGCCTCCGCTCAGCGCAATGCGCAGCCTCCCACCCGTCGCCGCGCGCACCTAGCGCACCCTTTCAGCATCATTCAAAATAATCGCAGAGACACTCACGCCGCTCAGAATAACACTGTCCGCGAGCTTCCCCAGCCCGGGCACCCCGCGCTTCTTCGCCTCCACCGCGCCGCGGAACACACTCGACCGGATCGTCCCCCCGCTCTCCACCTTGCCCACAATCCCCTTCCGAATCTGCTCCCACACCGCGGGCACCCCGACCATAATGCTCGGCCTAAGACACTTGATGTCCCCCTCGCAATTCCTTACGCTCGCGTCCGTCAGCGTCTTGATCCGCCCGTAGCCCGTGGGCATCCCGACGAACAGCATGCACAGCTCGACGATGTACTCGAGGATGTGCGCGAGGGGGAGGTACGCGAGGTACGCGTCCGCGGGGGTGAGGTGGTGCCCGAGGAGCATGTACACGGCGCCGACAGACGCGATGAGGTTCGCGTGCGTGATGACGACGCCCTTGGGCGCGCCAGTGCTGCCGCTCGTGTACATGATGCAGCTGCGCGTCTCGCGCGTCGGGCGGCGGCCAGCGAGGAGGTCGACGGAGAGCGGGCTGCCGCGCGCGCGCAGCTCGTCGATTGTGAGAAGCGCGAGGTCAGGGCGTGCTTCTTTGATCTGGGCGAGCAGCTTGGCGGAGGGGGCGCCGTCGTAGACGACGTGCTTGACGGAGGGGGTGTTGGGAAGGACGGCGAGGAGGGTGGGGAGCAGCTCGGCGTTGGTGAAGAGGCCGACGCAGGAGGGCTCGTTGAGCGAGTGCGTGAGGCCGGCGGGCCCGAGCGTGTCGTAGGCGGTCGCGATGGTGGTGGAGATGGAGCCGCAGGCGTGCGCCATGAGCTGCCAGTTGACGCTGGAGAATAGTTATGAGCATTGGTATCGTGTAGACGAGGAACCAAGAACAACGGAAAAGAAATTATGCGCCCACGCCACGAGGGCGGGACATGTGGGATCAAGAGACGTGCGTCTCGACGGTGCAAGCCGCCCAGCTGGCGCGCCCCAAGACAGTGAGTGCGTGGGACATTGAACGAAAAAGCCAGCAGCAGTAGAACAAAAAAAGTCCGGGAACAGCAACGGCGCAAAAAAAGAATGAAGCAGGCCGCAGGGATCGGGCGAACATCATCGCAGACGAGGAGCCCGCCGAAAAATAAAACTAATGGGGCGAGGAGCCAGCGACGAGGCCGGGGAGTGGCCCATCGTCCCCGAGTGGTATTCTCGCAAGTAAACAGCCCACCCCCGTGAAATATGTAAATATAGCCGCCCCCCCCAAAAAAAGAACGATCAAAAGAAGAGGGGGAAACAAGAAGCCCCTCGCGCAACCTGGCTCCTCGATGGAAAGACCAAACGCGCGACCGAATAGCAAGAGGGTAGAGGATTCAGCGTAACATCGCGGCATACGATCGGCCGGCCGCACGATGCTAATCAAGGATGTCGAGGGAAGCAGCAAGTGGTGAGGACCCCAAAAGGAGGCAACCCGCAGTGAGACATGGTCGGGAATATGAGTGGTCATTATGACAAGTGCGCAGCCCGCCGCAAAATGGGGAAAAAAGCCAATGGGACCGAGGAGTCAAGGAGACAGTCGAGGAGTGGGCACCCATCGTCCCGGGTGGGAGGTAAACAGCCCGCCGCCGAACAAAGCGGCAAAGAGTACCGCCCCCAAAAAAAGGATACCGCCCCCAAAAAACAGTAAAACATGCAAAAAAAGGGGGGGACCAAGAAAACCCTGGCGCCGAAATGCTTCGAGCCTTTTGCAAGCCAGTAGCCCACGAGAAAAGAAAAGGAAAAAAAAAATTGGCCGAAAAAAAAACTCACCTCGTCGCAGCGTAGATGTTAAACACATCGTCCGTCGTAATCCCCATGTCCACCAGGCCACGCGCAATCTCAGAGACCTGGTCCCTGAGCTGCACGTAGCTGATGTACTTGTAGTCGCTCAGCTGAAAGTACTTCCACTTCTTCGTCTCGGTGACCTCCTTTCCTTCGACGATCTTCTTCACCTCCTTGGCCTCTTCATGGATGTCGACGACGTCCCGCCACCCGAGCGCGTCGCGTGTCCCGTGCGTCTTGGCGACGTACTCGAGGATGTCAAAGACGGTGTCGATGCCCTCGAAAGGCTGCGTAACGAGTTTGTCGGCACTTATGGCCAGTCTCCGCGTCGGGCCATCGTTGTCAGACGACGGCGGGGTGACTTCGACAGAGCCTTTGCCGTAGTATCCTGGTCGATTGGTGTGAGTGGTGATGCTCATGGATGTTGGAGTAGAGGCTAGTAAAGGGGAGGCGCTGACGCGCTGACGTACTACTTATGGGGCGTGTTGGATAATCGGACCCAAATCGGACCGGAGATGTAAAATTAAATATTTAAATAAGCAATTGCTAAGTTCGGCTTGGAAAACCACGACCGTGTGCACTGCGCAACAGTCATCGAAGGGATTTGTACCTGCAAAAAGCTGTCGAAAGCTGTAATACAGCAACAATCGGACCTCTGTAAATCCGTGTTCTTCCCCGGTATGTTTTCCTGTACAACGTACAACAGCAGTTGGTACTAGGGCTGTACGCCGTGCCCGTCGTGCCGGTTCTACGGGTTCCGTGCGACGGGTAGCCGACCCGTTCCGTCAGGCTCTTCGACTGCTTTTTTGACGGCCGGGCCCGTCGAAAACGGCCGTCAACGGGTCGACGGGTCCTAAAAACACGCTATAAACTGTCAAATACGAAGTGATGGCCTTTGGAAAGGCATATTTCACGCAAATGTAAGCCTAACACACATTTTAGGCCACAGATTTTGAACGTACTCGGTAGTTCCCACAAGTAAAATGACGGCCGTCGCGTGACGGACCGTTCCCGTTCAGGACCCGTCAAAACGACGGCCGTGCCCGTCGACGGGACGGCGTGCAGCCCTAGTTGGTACTTTTCGATTATTACAAGATTATTATCGCTCCTTGTCCGACTCTTCCGGCGTGTATAGCTGTAGATATAAGAAAAGGGAGATTCAGAGAGATTGTAGTACCCCATGAGGCCTCTGAGAGCTTGCCTAATCTTCGTATCTGCCTGAAACAATAACTGCGTTCAAGGGCCCCGCGGCAGAGCTACATCGGCATACGACGGAGGTGTGCCGAGCTCCTCGGCACCCTCTGCCGCCATCACTCGGCACAGCTCCGTCGTAGGGCGACGCAGCTCGGCAAGGCCCTTTTATCTGTGCCGCCGAGCCGTCGGAATAATCCTGGATACTTAAGAAAGAATCAACAATCCCCCAGTAAAGGAAAACAAAAAAGTGGAGGACAGCCTCGATACATCTTCGGGTCGATGCGAACCACCGGCATTCAACGAGCAGTACATAAGCGAGCAGTTATCACAGGGTAGGGAGTTTCTCACTCAACGAATATCTGGCCACCGCCTTGTCACGTTGAATACGTTGAGAAAGGCAAAAGAATCCCTTGTTAGCGACATATCTCGAAACCTCCACATCTTGAATGCACCTAGTATCGAACCGCCGATTTGCGTAGCTCGCATCATCTACGACGCAGTCAAGAAGAGTGAAAATTTCGATCAGTGCACATCGTTGCAAGACAATTCGAACATACAACACAAATGTCAAGAAATGGGATATTCCGTCGGAGATGTCGGAAAATGTCAGAGTCCAGGACCTGAAGATGGAGCCGGTGGATTGGCTGCTGGACGCAGGAGAGCAGGAGAGCTCGGAGAGAAAAGGTATGGTATAGATGTGGGTACTCCCTGGATGGACCTGGTCGGAAGGGAGCGTACTGTGACGGGAAAAGACACGCGACAATACAAAGAGTATTGAAGGCTCTGCATACGGTGGCTGCCCGGAAAATACCCTCATCTGGGAGCTCCCGTAGAATGCTGCCCCAGATTTCTATTGGTAACAACATACTCTCTTGCCGAATTCAACTAGAAGAAAACACCAATCGTTTCAGCCGACGAGAGACGGAGCGGATGGATTACATAGTAGGACGAGAATGACCTAACTCGCGTTCGACCGCTGGCTGGCAAGGAATCAGCGGCGTGTAGTATGCGGATTGGACCGTTGGTTAAGTTAAAGGGACTGTACTAAGATCTAGTCATGGAGATTCAATGGATGAACCTTACCCTTGGCTAAGAACTCACAGCGAAATCTTCGGGGGGGAGGTTGCATTATACTCGTCAGGTTCACAACGAACGGCGAGTTTATGGATATCTGCATTGATCATACCGTTCTTGAAGCATACATTTCCATGATCAGTGGCGCAGTAGATACCGTGTAACGTGTTGAGTCCGGTTGATTTACCAGAACCCCGCAGTAACCTCGGACGCATGAATTAGGACAGCCTTGGCCTCCTCAATAAACCCTTCCAACTCAACATGCACGTCGTGGTCATCTTCCTTGCGCCGGGGGCCCCAACTCCGAATATCGAGTTCGAACGTGACAGATCGCAGGCGCGGGAGGAGCGCGAGCCACGGGAGCATCCGGCGGCCCATTTGGACAGACCAGCACGTTATGCCGACAGAGCGGATGCATTGCAGCGTGCGCGCAATTGCAACGCCCTCTGCGTCCATGAAGGACTGGTCGAATACTTCCGGTTCGACACCCTTGCGTGTTTTGTTGAAAATCCCGAGGTCGAGATAAACGTCGGTGGAGTACTGGGAGAGTAGGCGAAAAGCGGGGTTAAGGGCGACCAGACTGCTGTCATCCGCTCCAGTTGGCCGAACAGTAAAGCGGAAGGATTTGAGTTGTGGTGACAGGTATAACCATTCGACGACGCGGTTGATATTCTCCACACCGCTCGTCACGATCCTCTTCAGGCCCGGATGTGCTATCGGCATAGTGCTAGCCAATTGAACATCTTCCATATTATCAGTCTTCCGTATCCAAGAGGGTTGATAACATAATTTGGTGAGATTTGGATGTCGGAGGATAAACTCGCCGAGATCCGTGCGGTTTACAACGTCGTGCGCGACCACCAAAGTGCCTAATGCGCTCAACGTGAGCTTGGCAAGAACAGAGGCTAGCTCCGTCCCAGTTATAGGCGGATTGTAGAGGTAGAGGGTGGTAATGAAGTGCGCGTTGAAGACCATCAGAGTGCATGTGTAGGAATTTGTCGGATTGTGGATGGTATGGACGTGGGCGTCGTACATGCCGGTGTACGCCATCTCTTGAGATGTCCGCCCATTGTGGAGGCGGACCGTAGTGCGCGGAATGAACGGGGGTCTATTACGAAGCACGTCCCGTGCTTTGGTGGCCAGCGCATGCAGTCGCGTTCCACCGTCGAATTGGAAGGCGTCCAGCCGCCAACCGGAGATGTCTCGGGCACGACATGTGAACAGGCTGTTGCCCGAGACAACAACAACGGGCCCAGACGTCTTGAGCGCCATCGAAGACAGTACGGCGCAGAACGCGCGCAGGGTTTCCCGCCGCGAGGGCGGCGTGTACTCGAATACGTTGCTGCGGTAGTCGGACCAGTGTGTGTAGAGCAGATTATAAGGGAAGCTGAGCGCAATTTCGCGCAGGGTGGTGGATCTGCGGACGACATCCCGGAGAGCTACGAGATTACGGCGGATTCCGAAACTCCAGAAGTCGCAAACAAGTCGCTCTATTGCCAGTGGGGCACACGAGAGCTGCAGAGCGCGCAGAATATGGGATCGAATATGGATCTCCGAGTCCAAGACGAGATCGCGCATTGGGACATGGTTCCGGGAAAGGTACTCCTCGATGCAAAGGGTATTAAAGGCCCTGCAAAGGGTAGATGTCCGGAGAAGATCGTGATCCGGCAGTTCGTAGAGGATACAAGCCCATATTTCTATGGGGAGTACACTTGTGGGGGCACCAGTTTCGTCACGATGAACCCGAGAGGGAACCAAGCGTTTCAGCCGCCTGATGGCAGAATTCAGAGAGTTCGAATTCATGGGGACGATCCTCGAGTCGAGACAAGTTCGCCGTCGTCGGAACCTTTACAGTGGAGTGCAGGTGAGACAGTGGAGAATATAGTATTCCGCACTGGGTAGTCGATAGCGGGTATCCAAGAAGATAATCGTTTTCTTCTTAGTTCTCGGAGTGGTGGTTATGCATCAAGAGGCCACGATGGCCCTGTTTGTCATCGGCTTCCGACGAATCCTTGGCTTTCCTCCGATCTTTCGACAAACCTAGAAAACTTGACGAGAACGCAATATAATCTCTGGCGTTCAGCTGAAAGTGGAGCGAAATGATTTGAGAGAAAAAAGTGATGGGTAGATTCGACCCTGCGCTCCAGTTTGAAGTTTACACTGCCAGTGCACAAGTTCAACCCGACGGATTCGGCGTCCCTTCAACCTTGCTCAACTACCCATTGAACTCTTGATGGACATCGTCAATTACCATCCCGAGCTCTATTCCGACGGACGTACTAAAGCGCATATACACGGAGTCTTGCCTGGCCAATCGGGGGACACCATACACTGCGTCTCTCCGAAACATATTCCTTCCTCTATCCTGAGCTCGCCACATCCACCGGTGAACAACCTTCCAGGTGACGGGCCAGGTATGGAATTTACTTACCATGCCTTAAAGGAACTGGACCCTGTGTTACCGATGGATTTTATGCCATCCGAAGTTAACCCGTACTCGCGACTCGGAGTATGTATTGTACGTGTTCCTCGGTTTTCCGGCCCACCAGCAAGGTTTCTCGAGTCCACCGACTCGCAAGAATAATAAATCATCATCTGACATACCGTGCCACCCTCTCCCTGTCCCATTCTGTGGTAAACGTCAGCTTGACAAGGAATGTGCAAAGATACGCGAAGAAAATGAAGGAAGATGTGCATACCGTCGTCATGCTGTACTACTAGCATGCCCCGCGCGTACATCTGGGCAAACACACGTACGAGCGCGACGCGGTCGACGCTACCACCCTCAGCCGCTACCTCTCCAGGCACATTGCGCTCGACGGACACCGCCAGGCGGGTGAGTTCCGGGAGGTGCAGCCCCGCGAGCAGAGCGTCAATGGGCGCGAGAGTGTCGATGTTGACCTCTCTGGGAGCGTTGCTGTCGTAGTCGAACCTACGGCAGCGGGCCGCAAGCGTGATGACTTGCAGACGGTTCGAGTGTGCGGGCAGGGTTGTGAGCGCGGTGAGAAGCTCGGTCGGGGTTCCCACCAGCCACAATTTCTTGAGCAATGGGAAGGCCGAGAGGGGAAGAGCAGGGGTGACGGTCGCTAAGGTGGCGGATCAGCATTTTCTTCATCGAGGGAGGGAGTGGGGGGAGATAATCGTAGTGCATAATATGTTGTTTCGAATTGGGATCAGGATTAAGTAGGATGAGTCGGAAGTCAGAGAAACAGCTTACATGCAGAAAGGCGCAGCTCTTCAAGGGGCGCGCTAGCTGAGACGAGGAACGCGAACACAGGCTGGTTTTCAACGTATAACTCGACGTGGCACAGCTGAGTGAGGTCCAGCGGGGACTGCGGATGGAAGAACCATGCCACCATCGCGGGATTCATCATTTCTGATACGGAAAGGTTCATTATCTGAGGCCGCGGGCTAGAATGTGTGCGCATAGGCTCGGCGTCGGTGACGTTGATGTGAAGGATGTCGAGGATGCACAGGGCCGGGTTGCAGCGCGCAAAGAGAAGGTCGAGGGAAGCGGAGCTCTGGAACGACACGACGAGTGAAAGAGAATTCAGGGATGGTAGCGCAAGCAGGTCTCCGGCGACACTGAGGG
Source organism: Mycena galericulata (assembly GCA_029289565.1). Taxonomy (NCBI): domain Eukaryota; kingdom Fungi; phylum Basidiomycota; class Agaricomycetes; order Agaricales; family Mycenaceae; genus Mycena; species Mycena galericulata. The sequence continues at coordinate 211,533 of JARKIA010000256.1, forward strand.
CGGAGGTGTTGGATGAATGGGGCGAACGGTCCGCAACAAGGATGAGACGATTAACGCAAGGCAGGCCAATGTTGGAGACATGCCTGAGGATGGCGATGTCAATTGGTGTCTGCAAGGTTCGGACAAGTGAACGGAGGTGCGGGGTCTCCTCCATGATTTGGGCGAGACGTGCGGCCGCTTCTTCCCGAAGATGCGGAGGGGCAGTATAGGATCCGATGAGGAAGTTTATGACCTGGAAAAGGTGGGACTGCGCGAAAAAAGTGAGTGCGCGGCAAACTAGGGCGCAGGATTTCAGATCACTGGTTGAGTCGTGAAGAAAACCGATAATGTAGGAACAGAGTTCAGAGATTTCGAGGACAGCGGCACACGACCTAGACGTGACGGTGGACATGGATACAATTTGGCCGCAGAGGAGCTGCTTGTTGCCGTAGCCTGTAGCCTATTGAGAAGGCGGGTATTATTTCAGGCCTAGGATCTAGTATCGGGAGATAGGACGAGATTCAAACGAGATTCGTATCCAGGGTGGTACGGACAATGAAACTGGAATGAGCTTCTCGCACGCAGCATGCAGGGTACGAGAAAATCACCCGTCGTAGCTAAGAGACTGCGAGAGGTGGACTTCTTCCAGCAAGGGTTCCAGACACATTTGATTCCATCACATCACATCACTGCCGGCGCTCGGCAAATCCGGCAGGCTTGATCGGACCAACCCGTGTGATCTCCGTGCTTCATTTTGAAACTCCGATACACATCACGGATCACACCGGAACGTCTGGTGATCGCTCGCATTTCATGTTTTGCTGGGGACTTTTATTGGGCGAGGACAAGGCGAGAAACCAAGGTACAAAAAAAGCGTCTGTCAAGAGAGACTACTGCGGACTCAAGTTATTGGTTTGAAAGCTCCCGAGGTCTGCCCCTGATTACTATCACTCGGTATAAGAATCTGCTTCCTGGCCGCTCGCAAGCCAACTACACAACGCACAATGACTAAATTCACCGGCGAGGCAGACGCGGCACTGGTCTTTCTGATCGGAGTAAGTCTAGAGTTCTAAACCAGGTGTAGGGACACTTATGGACTCCGATAGTACATCGCCATTTTTTGCTGGATGCTCTTTGCATACCTGACGCATCGTATCCGATGGGCCTCCAGATATTCTTTGCTGTTCTTCCACGTTATCATCCGTATGGGTTCGCAAATCTCCGGAATCGGCTTCGGGATGCTGGGGTTCACGAACATCAACTTTTTCATCGCCTTCCTTGGGCGCTGAGGGCTATTTCACATTGGTACGTCGACCTCCGTTCAGCCGCTTTCTTACAATCCTAGTCAGTACCTAGGTCCTCTGCGCGTTTCGGTTCCTCATATCTTGGCACCGACATAACCTCGCGAGCGAGCAGTCCTGGTTGGAACCTCCAGATCCGCCCAACACGAACAAGTATCGAAAAGCGCTTGCCTTCATTTTCCTGGGGCCGTTTGCCCTTCTTTTATACTTCTTTTATACCCCAGGAACCCAATGGTGCTCTTACACTTGGCCCTCATCGTAGCGAACACCGCTATCATTGTCGGCGGCTCGTTTCTCGCCGGCGCCAACAAGAGTGACCCCAACTCGCCCCGGTTCAACAGAGCCCTGCTGATCTCGAGGATCGCGCGCACGTCGGGGCAGAGCGTTTTTTTTGCGGCCAACGTCATGCTGTTGTTCGTGATTATCGCCACGATGCGCAACAATCGGCGAGATGGTGATTCGCGCAACAAGAAGGGGGGCGTACACCCCACCCTGGTCATCCTCTTCATCGCGTGGTTCCCGCTTATTGTGCGTGGGATGTTCGGGGTACTTCAGTCGGGGATATGGAGTGTATGTGTCAGGCCTTTCGAGTTGTTATCGACCACTCACATTTCGGTCTTTCAGCTTTCATATTATAACCGTTCGTCTATCCGAGTTTTACTTTCTATATGCATCTGACACTGAAACACAATTTCCTAAATCCAGCTGAAAATTACCGGGCGTCTGGCTTTGCGCCGCACTTCACCCTCATCGAATATCTTCTCGGGGTAGTGACTGAGTGGCTGTCGTACGGGTTCTTCCTCGAAATCTTTGGGTGATTCCTTGACTAACCATTTGTTCCAGGTGTGCTCTGTTGAACCTGACCTATTTTACGTCTCGCAACGACCCGAAAAACTGGGTTCAGGAATCACGAAGCGTGGATCCAAAGGCGAGCAAAGACAACGAAAAATGATAGCATCTATATGTACAGTGTTTCCCCGGCTAATGTGGAAGTCTGCATCGTGTATAGTTTGCTGTATCGAGTTTTCGGCGTGAACCACACGAATATGCCCGATAATCGAACCATCTTGAGCTCAGGCAGGTACTCAGCACGCTGGTAGGAGGGGAAACAAACACCAGCCCCTCCGCTGGTTGTTTGTTGCCAGTTCGGCGGTTCCAGAATTTCAACTAGAAGAATATTATGTAAGTGACCTCGAACCCGATCTCCGAATTGCATTTTTACAAAATCCAGAGAAATGCGGAGCGAAAGCTCTGAGGATGTCGGATTTAGGCCTGCGGATCCTGGTGATAGAAAGCCTTGACATCATCGTTACCACAAGATTTCGGTAGATATATGACTTGTAGCGTGTACCTCGGTGCAAGACATGATGGACATACAAAGAAAATTGGAGCAAAATTCGGTAATCTATCGTTCAGTAACAACTTCAAGTGGATACACGGTAATCTCAACTTGTGGTAATGCAGCCCGGACCTGCTCTAGAAATCCTGCGAGCTCAGCGTCCACCCAAACCTGCGGGCCCTTCCACCATCGAAACAACATGAAGCGAGCAGAGCTCAGGGCTGGGAATAAAGCGAACCATGGCAACATCTTGAGACACATCTCCGTCGACTTGCAAACTATATCCACAGATCGGATACAATGCAAGGCTCGGGCGATATCTGCTGCCTCCTCATCCATGAACTGCTGTTCAGGATCGACTTCCTGAGGAATGCCAAGGTCCAGGTGCAGATCATTGGTTCGTTTGGAGAGTAGGCGGAAGAAGGAATTGAGCCCAACGAGGACGTGATGGAGTAAAAGTTCAAAAGTATGACCGTGTAAGGCGTTGATAGCATTCGAGGGGGGCTGAAGGAACGTACAGACGCTGCGTGCATCTCGGTTATCGCCCAAGTACCCCACATCTCCCCGCTGCAGAGGCGAACAGTTGTGAATGGGCATGGAGAATGCGACGGCGACTTGTCGCGGAGCGCACGCCGCATCCTCTTACACAATTCCCTCGGCCCTGTTCCACCATTGAACTCGAGAAGATCCAAACGCCAGCCAGCTACATCCTTCGAACGACATGTGAACACAGTCCCCGGTGCTATTACAAAAACTGGACCGGGTGTCTTGAGGGCCACCACGGATAGCACGGCGCATAATTCGCGGAGGAGCTCGCGCCGAGACCCAGCACGAGGAATTTTCGAGCTCGGGGCGTCAAGTCTAGGTGCGGCGAGCAAATCTACAGGGAAATCCACGGTAACATCCCTCAGGTCGTTGGATTTCCGCGTGAAATCTACGAGAGCTGCGAGATGTCGGAAAATGTCTGAATTCTGGAAATGACACCAAAGCCTTTGGATCGGCTGCTGGAGGGATGAGATTCGGAGAGCATGTAGAGCGAAAGTGTCCATTATGACGTCTGCGGGAGGGGCTTGGCCGTGGAGAAGCGTACTGTGACGGGAAAGACATGCGGCAATGCAGAGAGCATTGAAGGCTCTACATACGCAGGCTGCCCGGAGAAGATCTTTGTCTGGAAGGTCGCAGAGAATGGCGTCCCAGATTTCTATCGGAAATATGGACTGGGGTGGGATAGCAACGTTTTTTTCCCGCCGAACTTGACTTGAAGAAAGTACCATTCGCTGCAGCCGGCGGGTGACGGAACCGATGGAGTTCATGAGAGGATGTGGAAAAACTACAACGAAGGAAGTAGGAGCTGGCGACGAGCCGTCTACCTGTAGTATCTGGTCTCTTCAATAAGTTTTGGTTAAGTCAAAATTGTATGGCGGTCGTGAACACGCACCACAATGCGGACGAAAGGCAGATGAATCTCGCAGGTGGACACGACGTCGGCGCTCCAGTAAAGTGACTAGCTCAGTCACGCCCGTCACACATACCCCGCTCAAAACCCGCCAACTTCCCAAAAAGAGTATCTCACCTAAATGGCGGGATTGCACATTTAATTTTGAGTGGGGTAGCAAGTAACTGTTTTCATTTTTTGTCGACGTGCTGTGTATCAAACCTTCCACCCACCCGCCAACCTCATCACGCCGTCCGGATCCACCTCCGCGCGTGCCCGCTGCATCTCTGCCAGGTGCGCAGCGCCATAAAACTCGAGAACGTGTGCGCCGTCCGTGCCTGCGAGCGCGTAGTTCGGATAGATACTGCCGCCCTTGGCCTCGGGATAGATGAGGCCACGTGCAGCCGCCTTCGCGACGATATTAGCCTGGATGCGCGCTATGGCGTCGTGGAACGTGGCGGCCTCCGTCGCGTTCGTGTACCTGACTCCAGGCCGTGAGCATGCCCGTCTAGATACGAGGCGGGAAAACGCACCCAAAGAAGATGTTCGAAGGCAGCAGCACCGGGGAGCGAACTGGAGGATACGCGGACGAAGGGGAGGTCGCGTTTGCGGTGTTGAGTGAATTGGCCATGAACGGCTCGATTGCGACGCTCATATATGCCGCGCTCTTTGAACCCAACTCAGCGCCAAAGGCCTAGAAGAACAACGGATAAATGGGTGGAAACGGCCTCGACGCTAGGACACACGTACAGTAACCTCGTCAACGACGTCTTGCAGAAATTCAGGCGTATGCGGGAGAGTAGAGAAAGCGTTAAACACGCCTCTGCGCAAATAATGAGCCGGACTACGACTAACAAGACAGCGCAAGCCGTAGCCCACCTGAGATTGGTGACCCCGCCGTCCGCGCCGCTCCACGTCAGGAAGGTTATAGGCCCACCCCAGTCGCTGGCGGTGGTCGGGATCGCGAGAAAGTCAGCGAACATGCCTTCAGGAAGATCCGGGCCATCGTAAAATATCTGCACTCCGGGGAATGGTGGCCCGAATGTTCCATTGCTGCCAGGTAAGCTTGTGACGCCGCCCACTATCGCAGCGCGGGTGTCAGTGTTATTCTGCTCGAATGCGACTACGGCTGCGTTGACTTCGGCCATGTAAGCGGCGTCGTATGTGATGTGACCGCCCTTGAGGTGAGAGGTAAGGGCGCTGAAAAACCCAAGATGACAAGACAAAAGTTACCCAGACGAGGTCCTGAGGAACAGCGCGAAATACGAACTCGGTGACGACTCCCTAAAGAAAATTTGAATACGACAACTAAGGAGAAGTCAGGTAGACTTACAAAGTTATTGAAACCGCCTTTGAGGGAGAAAAAGAGGTCTGGGTTGTCGGTCGCGCTCGCCGTCGCTGCCGTTCCGTTGGGCAGGACGATATTAACTTGCAAGACGTTGTCGATCTGACCAGAGGCGGCACGTCAACTCAAGTCTTCAGGTCGGGACACCTTGCTCACCGCCAGACCATGCGCGTTGGTCTTCCACGAGTATCCTGTCAATGTCAAAGGTCACTTCGCAGAAACTCTCGTATCGAACTGCACGCGCCTCCGCCCAGAGTCAATCCCGCCACACCGACAGAAGGGTTCCGCCCACCGACGACGTTGAACCCCGTGCCATCGAGCGTCGTGTACACGTCGATCCATTTTGTGCCTCCGCCTATGGAAACAGTCTTCGCCGACGCATCGAGCTTCGTGTAGTTGAATTGCGCGAGCGAGATATGCACGCCGGTGGTAGAGGAGAAGCCCTGGTTTGACGTGTGCCCGCCGCCCTTTACTGCGAACGGCGTCCGTGTCGCTTTCACAGTCTTGAACTGGAAGAAACACAGTAAGCCTCAGGGGCGCGCCAAGTCACCATTTTCGCTCACAATTTCCCCAATGTCCTGTGCAGAGCTGGGCTCCACCACGCACTGCGGCTGCTGAATAGACGAGAGGAGCCAGTGCTCAATGGCAAGCGTATATCCAGTCGAATTGGGCCAGTAAACGTTTGCGCCAGCGGATATTGACGACGCGATGGTGGTGCAGGCGGAGTCCGAGGCCGCGCGTGCCACTGCGGTGAACAAGAGGACAGTTAGGAGAGACTTCATGAGTGGACGGTTGTCGAATCAGCGGCCCCATCGCGTTTTAAAAATGAACGCCCGCATGAGCAGCGAGTCTCATGACGATGAGCGCTCGCATCAGGAACGATCATCAGGGCGGGCAACGACATCACGGGCGTCGAAAAGCACAGCGACCAACCCCGTCAGCGAACGCTGGCTGCTGGAGTCAGTATAGGTGGTACTGGTACATGCGAATTGAAAGCCGCCCCGGAAGATAATACAAAATATTGATACAATTAGACGGCCAGCGTCATCCATCTCATCTATAAATCGCCTTGAGCTGCGCCTCCACCGCCTCTGACGACTGCTTGATATCTGCGGGAGAAGTCAGTACGAGGCCGTAAAGCCATAAAAATACGCACATTTCTGCGGATCTAGAAAGATGCGCGTCAGTCGTGACCAAAGGTAGAAACACTCCACGACTCACTCTTGCTAAACTCCTTCTCCCGATACTTGTTCGTGAAACGCACGAGGCTGGGCACGACGAGCTTGACCACGTCCTCCCCAATCGCCGCCCGCGCCTCGGGGTCGTCCTCGAGTAGTCGCGAGCCCTTGTGCCGGTCCAGCACTTCGTCTAGCAGCTCGTAGAACTTGGTAAACTTCTCCTTCACCGCGCTCTTCGCTGCGCTGCTGCTGCCCTTGCCGGTCCCGGGGTCGTCGGTGAGCATCTGCAGCAGCGGCGAGAAATTGGCGTCAAAGTACGCCGCTTTGGCGGTCCGGAAGTTCGAGTTGACCGCGTCCTGCGTCGGCTTGGAGAGAAAGTCCAGCAGCGCGTCGTGCGCGGGGGCGAGAATCGTGTTGTGCCTCAGATACGACATATTATTGAGCAGGTACATTGACCCGTACGCAGGCCGCTTCTGCGTCCGCGAGATTGTCGTCAAGCTGTTGATCGCCGTCGTCACCACATCAACTGAAGGGGTCATGAGGAAGTGCAGAGGGGAGCAAGAGGGGAAAAGCACGCACAGACAAAATGCTCGAGGATGACTTGCTCATCTCCGTCTCCCAGCTTCGCGCCCTTGCCGACCTGGACGCCCTCGCCCATCTTCCAGTTCCCATCGCCGAGCTGCAGCAGCGCCGCGCCCGCCGCGCTGTGCACCTCCGGTAGGCGATCCATGTACTTGACCGCGGAAACGACAAAGTCTGCGACGCCCGTCGAGGCGTCCCCGCCCGCGCCGGGACCTGGGCCCTTGCCCGGGAGCGACGCCATCTTGATGTCCGCGAGAAACTCGGGGAAAGAGCGCAGGCATACCCCGCGCAGCGCGCCGAGCCCGTCCTTAAGCTCGTTCGCCTTCGAGTTCTCTGACCCGCGCCGCGCCAGCAGGGTATCCCACCGTGGCTGCAGAGCGAGGAGCGCCTCGTACGACGAGAGCGCGAGGAAAGCGTACTTGTGCAGCGAGCGCTTGATGAAGGCGATGAGCGACGTGAGCGTCGTGCTGAAGAGCACGAGGATCGGGTTTAGGAGCGTGTTGTACGATGACGCGACGACATTGGGGCTGCTCAGAGGGCTTAGCTCCTTGATGTGCTTGTACTCTTCCTGCGTGGCGTCAGTGGGCGCCAACGGAAGAAAGGAAGGCAACGCACATCGGCGACGCTCATCAGCGACTCGACCCAGCGGGCAAAGTCTTTCCCCGCGACAATGGTGTCGACGGTATCCGCGCGGTCGACGACGCGCTTGCCCTGCGCCTCGAGACATTTGCGGCTCCAGGTGCCGCGCATGTCGGCGTACCCCTTCTGCGCTTCCTTGAGCGTCGACATGATCGCGGGTGCCGCAGCGTGCGACGGGTGGGATGCAGGCAGCGGCAGTGTGCGCATGAACGCGACCAGCGGGCGCAGTGTGCCCAGGATCGCGGGAGGGAACGGCGCAGAGGTGATTTCCGTGTTTGGCGGGGGCGTCGAGCCAGTGGAGGCCTCTGCGACGAGCTTAGTGTACAGCTGGGTGAGCTTCTTGGCACCGGTCTCTATGAGTCGCGCCGTGTCAAGTGAGTCGCGATCGGAGGACTTGAAGGCGATCGAGGCGTTCAGCCGCTCCAGGGCCTCTTGGTAGACCTGTAACTGCCCTGGCTGGGGTCTAGACGGCTGTGAGATGGATAGATCTTGTATCGCAGGTGAAGCTTACCCGCGTAAGATCAGCGCTTCCTCTGCAGCGATCCCTTCTTGATTGCTGGCCACTTCATCTATCTTCTGCAACGCTTTCTCAATATCTAGGGCGTCAAGTCAGCGACTGGCTTGACGAGGTAATGCTCTGGCTCAGGCACCCAGGCCTTTGAACTCGTGCGCCAGTCGAAGGCCCAGAGTCGCTGGCGTATGGCCGGGCTTGATTATTTATTGCCACCGGAGCCCAAAAGCGTGGATGTCGCCCCAAAGCCAGAACATCACCACCATAGTTACACTCACTATTAGCCCGTCGGTTCAGTATTTGAGTCGAAGTATACAGCGGAAGGATAGATTTTTCAAGCTTTGCGAGTCGAGTGTCAAAACTGGTCAATATCGCTGCGCTAATGAGCTTTCTCGTCGCCATTTGCTGCACGGAAACATACTGGTCATCCGCTGCGAAATTTGACGAGTTTTATTGAGATTTTGCTCCAACTAGAGTCGCCAAATTCATACGAGAGGGCTTAGACAGGGGAAGAAAGCGTACGAGCTCAATCTCGGCCGTTTCGTCGTCCATATTGGAGAGAAACTGTTGGTCGGTCGAAAGAGGAAAGCGCGGAAGCCGATGACAAACAAAGCCAACGTTGGCCCTTTTTGGGACCACGACATCGTATCTTTGGAAACTCGACTATCTCCTTGAATATCTACTATCGACCGCCCCTGACAGAATCTTGGTTGTCTTAGCCGTCTTATCCTCATCCTCTCGACAAGAATCTGTTCTGGCGACGAAACGGGTCAAAACCTCATTCCCATCCTTCCATGCACTTGAACTCTCTGAATTATCTTTCCAGACGGCTGAAGCGTTTGTTAACATCCCACTCTCGTCGGAGCCACAGTATCTCGCCCCAAAGTTTCCTCCCCATAGAAATATGGAATTGTATCCTATGCGAACTGCCGGATAACGATCTACTCTCGACATCTACCGTTTGCAGGGCCTTCAATGCCCTGTGTATTGGTGAATATCTTTTTCGGAACAAAGTCCCAGTCCACGATCCCGTGTTGGATTCGGAGATCCATATTCGGTCCCATATTCTGCGCGCTCTGCAGCTCTCGTGTGCACCACTGCCAATACAGCGACTTGCTTGCGACTTCTGGAGTTTCGGAATCCGCCGGAATCTCGAATCGCTTCGAGAGGTCGTCCACCGATCCACCACCCTACGCGAAATTACGCTCGACTTCTCAGGTGATTTATTCGAAGCGTACAAGTTCGACCATCGTAGCCACATACTCGGGGCGACTCCTGCATCGCAGCGGGAAATTCTGCGCGCGTTCTGCGCCGTGTTGTCCGCGATGGCGCTCAAGACGTCCGGCCTCGTTGTCGTTGTGTCAGGCAACAAGCTGTTCACATGTCGTGCGCGCGATATCGCGAGCTGGCGGCTGGATGCTTTCCAGTTCAGCGGTGGAGCGCGACCGCGTGCGCTGGTCACCAGGGCACGGCGCGCACTGCGTAATCGGCCCCCGTTCTTGCCACGCACGACGGTTCGCCTCCACAACGGGCGAACTTCCAGGGAGATGGCGCTGACCGAGATGCACAACGCCCACGTCTCTACTATCCACAATCCGACAAATTCGTGCACATACACTCTGATGATCTTCAACGCACACACCATCACCATCTTATACCTCTACAACCTGCCAATAACAGGGCCTGAGCTGACTTCGGTTCTTGCCACACTCACATTGGGTGCATTAACCACTTTGGTGGTCGCGCACGGCGTTGTAAACCGCAGGGATCTCGGCGAGTTTATCCTCCGACATCCAAATCTTAATGAATTATGTTACGGACCCTCTTGGATCTGGAAGACCGATAAAACGGAGGATGTTCATTTAGCTAGCACTGTGCCGATAGCACATCCGGGTCTGAAGAAGATCGAGGCGAACGGTGCGGAGAATATCAACCGCGTCGTCGAATGGTTATACCTGTCGCCGCAGCTCAACTTCTTCCGCTTCTCCTATCGGCCAACTGGATCGGATGACAGCAGTCTGGTCGCCCTGAACCCCGCTTTTCGCCTACTCTCCCAGCGCTCCACAGACGCTCACCTCGACCTCTGGATTTTCAGCAACACGCGCAAGGGTGCCGGAACGGAAGTATTCGACCAGTCCTTCATGGACGCGGAGGCCGCTGCAATTGCGCGTACGCTGCAATGCATCCGCGATGTCGAGATAACGTGCTGGTCTGTCCAAATGGGCCGGCGGACGCTCCCATGGCTTGCACTTTTCCCGCGCCTGCGATCCGTCGCGTTTGAGCTCCATATTCGGGGTTGGAGCCCCCGGCGCAAGGAAGACGACCCTGACGTGCAGGCTGAGTTGGAAGGGTTTATTGAGGAGGCCAAGGCTGTCCTAATTCATGTGTCCGAGGTTACTGGGAGCACGTTCTGATTTTTCTCTAAATCACCAAGATTATGCCCGGACCCAACTTCACGGTATCTACGCCACGGAAATGTATGCTTCGAGAACGGTATGATCAGTGTAGATTTCGGCAAGATCGCACGAGCAGTCCGTCTACTGAAAAGGAACTTTCCTCGCCCGCGCCGTCTGAACATCTTCAAGTTTTGGGCAATTGTATTCCCGATGAAGGAGAGAAGCTGTGACAGGCGTGACTTCGCTCCTTACTCTCGAACCATCCAGTGAAGGGTGAAGATTTCGCTCTGAGTTCTTAACCAACGGTAAGATTCACATCTCTGTCATATTTGGTCCCCTTGACTAGATCTTACAGTCCCTGTAACTTTACAAACTTGCCTCACAGCGCCAACGGCCCAATCCGCATACACTGCGACATCCGCTCCTGTTCTTTACCCTGATTCCTTGCCAGCCATATTCACTGTCGTCGAACGTGAATTAAGCCCTTCCCGTCCTACCATGAAGTCCCTCGGCTCCGTCTCTCGTCGGCTGAAACGATGTGTGCTTTCTTCCGGTCGAATTCGGCAAGAGAGTCCGGTGTTACCAGTAGAAATCTGGGTCAGCATTCTACGTGGGCTCCCGGACGAAGATCTTCTCCGGGCGGCCACGGTATGCAGAGCCTTTAATACTTTCTGCATCGCCACTTGTCTTGCCCGTCACAGCAGTAAGCTCCCTCACGAGCAGGTCATTCCAGGGCATGCCCACCTCTATACCTTTGCTCTGCGGGCTCTCCGACTCTCATGCGTTCAGCAGCCGATCCAGCGGCTCTATCTCCAGTTCCCAACCTCCGACATCTTTCGGCATATCGCATCTCTCGCAGATTTCGTGCATAAATGCAGCGCTCTACGGGAAATCATTATGTATTTCCCTGCTGATGTGTTCGACGCACCCCGATTCAACAGCCTGATCTCTCGCACACCTTGCTCTCGGCGAGACGTCCTGCGCGCATTCAGCGCAGCTATGTCCGCGATGGCCCTGAAGACGCCCGGTCCAGTCGTTGTGATATCGCACAGTAGTTCGTTCACCTGTCGCGCAGAGGATATATCTGGTTGGCGCATGGATGCCTCCCAGTTCAACACTGGAACGGGGATACGGGCGGCGTTCGCAAGGATGCGGCGCACGCTGCGCATAAGCCCGTTCTATGGGTTTACCACCGTTCGCCTCCACAACGGTGAGAAACGCAGCGTATGGCCGCTGACCATGATGCACGACGCCGCTGTGCGCTCCGTTGCTTCCCCTCGAGCGCTATCGGAGCCTTACACTGTAATCTTTTTTAACTTCCGCTACATCACATCCCTCGATTTTGCGAACGCCCAGATCTCGGCCGCTCTCCTGACGGATATTTTGGTTGATGTCAGGTTGAGCGAGCTCTCCGTCTTCGGCATCGGGGACGGCGTGGATCCCAAGGTTCTGGGAAACTTCCTGCTCAACCATCGCAAACTTGAACAGTTCCTCCATTGTTCTGCTCAGCCTCAAGGGGTCGAATCGACACATTCCCCGCTGATCAGTCCAGCAATCGCACATCCAAGTCTTACAAAGGTTCAGTCGAGTACTATCGAGGGTATCTGCAGGGCTATTGCAGGCCTCCATCTCTCTCCGCTTCTCAATGTTGTTTGTATTTCATTCTCATTCGATGTTTCTCCGTCACTGGTCTCGCTGAACCACCCCGGCCTTCGCCTACTCTCCCGACGCAGTAATGCAATCAATCTGGAAATAAATTTCGGCCTCACCATCAATTCCACTCTGCCCCTCGTTGACATAGACGAAGAAGCATCCGATATCGCCCGTAACCTTCACTGCATCCGATCCGTTGAAGTCAGGGCCCGCTCGGTGAAACTACCTCTGGTGTTCTTACGCTGGTTCGCACTACTCCCGTCCCTAAATAATGTCTCTTTCACTCTCCGCACGCGAAGTTTCGGTCGTTCGAGGCGTGGCAAGGAGGCTGAGTTGGCACGCCTTATGGAACAGGCCAAGGCCATGTTGTCTCATGTGCCCGATGTTAGTGGGAACGTTTGGTGATGGCTCATCTAATTTTTTGATATTTCGCCTTGTATGTTCATTATTTCCAGATCTTGCACCGATGTACATTGATCTATCATGTTTTGAATCTTATCATTGACTCCACTGGAAAGGCTGAATATCACAATTCACTAGGGGCATCAAGCATGTCGAGTTTCCTCCGGGCACTATTTTTTTACTCTTCGTTTCTGAGGGCCTCCGGTTTTCGACTACATCTTTTGCCTGATGAAGGCTAGTCCTGACGCCGATGCCTGTATATCAGGTCACTTCTGAGCTTCTGTGAAGATTCAAGCCATCGTTCGCGTATCCGAGGCAGTAAAGTTTCGAGTCGCTTCGGTGAGTTCGAAAAAAACAAAGCTACAGTGCCTCATTCAGTGGCATTCACGCGACTCGTATCACCGGTACCGCTCCAACCCTGTCCGGCGGCGGGCAGTGTCCGCCGTCAGGAATTGAATGTCAGATCAATGTTCAACTCAAGAGTCAAATGTCATCTGGCAATCGTGATCTCTGAAACTCCTCTCTCACCACCACCAGCTTGCTAGTAACCATGGCCTTTCTCAAGAATTCCCTGGGATTGCTGACCTATCAACCTCTGGAGCCGTCAGTCTCTCGCCATCATCGCCGACGACGCGGTCCATATCCACCTCGCGACATACTACCAATAGAGATCTGGGAGGACGGTGTCCTTCGCGACCTCCCGGATGAGTGCCTTCTGCTCATGGCTGCTGTTTGCAGGACCTTCAATGCTCTCTGCATCCCTCTATACCTTTCTCGGAACATCAGCGCCCAGATCTGGTCCCCGTCCGCGGAGATCCAGATCGCCTCCCACATCTTGCGCGCTCTACAGCTATCGTGCGCCCCTTTGCCAAAGGAGCGGCTGATCTGTGACTTCTGGCACTTCGGAATCCCACAGAACTTCGCTGCGCTGCGAGACGTCATCTGTAAATCCAGCACCTTGCGCGAAGTTACTTTGAAATTCTCTGGAGATCTGCTTTACGCGCACAAGTGGGACCACAAGATCCCTACCGTCATTCGCACGCAGCGGGGAATGATGAATTTGTTCTGCGCCGTGCTGTCCGCGATGGCTCTCAAAACACCGGGCCCCATTGTTGTGGTGTCGGCCGGCACAATTTTTACAGGTCGCGCGGAGGAGGTTGCTGACTGGAGGCTAGATGACATCGTTGGGTCCAGTGGCAATGGTCGGTCTTTCTTCTCCCGGATACGGTGGCAGAGACCCCGCAAGGTGCCGCCAGCGCCCATGCCGCGTACCCCTCTCCACCGCAACCCGGAAACGACCCGAGCTATGGTCTTAACCAAGTTGTTGACCACGAGTGTATATTCCCACCGAGGCACCCGAGCGTTTACCTACACCCTGATGATCTTCAACGTCGAGTCCATCACCACACTTTATCTCATCCACGTCCCTCTTTCAGCGGCGCAGTTGTCCGCTATTCTGCCGACCCTCCAATTTCCCGCGTTGCTCACCGCGGTGGTCACAGACGGACTAGAGCCGGCGATTCTGGGAGAGTTCCTCGTTCGGCATTCACGCCTGACTACATTGGAGTATGAAGGAGCCTCGCGGGGTCCAAACGACACAGCACGGCTTTCTTGTCTGATCAGTCCGCCTCTCACGCACCCAAGCCTCGCCGTAATTCGGGCAGATGGTGTCGAGGATATCAACCACGTCATGGAAAGCGTGCATATTTCGCCGCTGCTCAACTCTTTTCGCTTTTCATGTCGACCGAGCGCATCCCAAAGTAGTGGCCTACTCGGACTCAACCACACCTTTCGCTTGATATCTCAACGTTCCAACGATGTGCACCTTGTCCTCCGTGTCCTCAGCCCAACGAAGGACGCGGATGCCCAACAGCTCTTCTTCATGGATGAGGAAGCATCAGCTATTGCACGAGCTCTACGATGCATCCGATCAGTTAAGATAATATGCTGGTCGGTGGAAATGGGACTGAAAACGGGGTCATGGCTCGCTTTATTCCCAGCCCTGCGCTCCGTCGCTTTCGAGTTCGAGCTCCATCTCCAGTTACCGAGGAATCCGCAGATCCAGGTCGAACTAACAAAGTTCACGGAGCAGGTCAAGGCCGTCCTCCCCCGTGGTGTCGAGATTGAGGTGGACTCCATTGACAGCTGGCTGTAACCCTTGGTGTCTGTCTGTAAATATAGGACTTGGAGAGGCCGGTTACTCTTATCGATCACAGATAACCAAGGCTGCCAGTGACATCGCATTGGAGATTCTCGTCGGGTTTGTTCACCAGGTTTGAACCGCGGAGCAATCTTTGTACGCATCGGCCGAAATAAAGAATGGTGGACTAAATGTTTCGAGTGTGTACTGCTCCCGCTTCGCAATAATTCTTCATCGTGCAGACTGCCAGGTCTCTATTCCTCTCCCACAACATACCGAATCGGTAGTTGTTAGGGGCGAACATTTACAATTATAGTAGAAGGACAAATGTTGTCTCCGCCTTAAGTCAAGGCTTGAACTACTTACTATGCGCCGATCTACAATGGTGTGCAGTGGTTCAAGGGACCTGTCGCAAATGTCGAGGTCGAGGCGGAACCCTTTCCAGAAACAGAAATAGTTGTAGCCCATGTACAGCATGAGTTGAATTCAATTATTTTCTGTATTATCGCATCCGAACAGGACGCATATGTGCGGCAGAATCTCAATCACACCCCGATACAAAATCTGGCCCGCTGCGCAAACTAAAGTTTCGCGGCCGACTGCCTCCCACGCAACAGCATTGGTTTGATCGATTTCTAGCTCATCCATCCACGATCAGCAACATTTACATTCGAACATGAAACCCATACGGACCTCGTACGCCTCCGTTACCTCCGTCTGGTTCAACGGCTCGTCCTGCACGCGTGCCCACAGTGCCTCGTACACCCGCCCGTCGTATACACCTAGTGCGCTGCATGGGTGTATTAAGCCAGTCGGTCATTCGTTGAACTTTCATAAGCGCACCTGTCAAGCTCCCAGTCGGAAATGCCAAACGCGTCGGTGAGGCCAATGGCCTCCGGCAGAAGCTCGCCGCAGAGCGACGCGATCGTCAGGCGAAGCGCGCGAGTGGGGTCCCGCGAGCGCGGGGGGTCGCCCGTCGGCGCAGCTCGGAACAGCCCGAACGAAAGCAGGTCGACGAGTGCGGATTCCACTGTGGTGAGAAGATACTGTCGACGCATCATTCACGTACGTTAAGGAAGACGAAAAGACAAGTGACACACCAGAATATACAGCTTCCGCACCACCTCCGCCTCGCGCGGCTTGAGCACAGTGCCGAGTACCTCGATCATCTCGCCCACCCGGGCTGCGACAAAGGCTTCAGTAACGGCGCGCGACACGCGTTGCGTCGCAGTCGCGTCCGGCGCCGCGACTGTCTGTGCAATTTCATGCACGATCAAGGCAGCGCGCCACTCGAGCAGCAAGATCGCCGCCGTAGGCGTCGTCCACGACGTGGGACCCAACTCCGGCGGAAGCAGTTGACTGTCGAGCAAGAGACGTAGATAATATGACGACGGCGAGAGCGAGTCCGCGGTCGGTTTGGACGTTGTGCTGAATAGCCCCCGGAACGCCTTGAGCGCCGCGCGAAGGACCTGCTGGTCGAGGACGAAATTCTCGCCTTCGTACCTGGTTGATTTATGGTAGGTGGGATAAGAATCAGTCATCCAAAATAAGGAAAGGGGCTTACGTCGCAGCGGGGAGGTAGTCCGCATACACCCTGCCCACGCCGGCGAACGCACTGTACCCATGCCCGCCCATCGAGCGACGCGCCGTCTCAAGGTCCTGTATTCCCGTTGCTGATACGAGTACTTTGAGCCCGCTCGTCATGACATGCATCTCCGCCAACTTCGATGTGTCGCCAGACGACAGTCCGCGCGCAAGGGCGTCGAAGCCCCTCGTCTATGCCATTATGAGGGGTCTGATCCTTACTCTAGATATACTACTCACCAATGCGCGCCCGAGCTCAATGAAGACGTACGCGCGCGCGATCAGGGGAACAAGGCGCACGTGCAATGACGGGTACGAGATCGTCTGTCGCTCGAGGCCGTCCGACCCCAATTCGCCCTGCCGACGCACGGTAGCGTACCGGATCGCCACAGTCGCGCCTGCGCGCAAAAAACGAAAAGTATATGTTTAGTTAGTTCTATTTTATATCGGAAAGGCCTTAGAGGCAGTGAATGCATACCCCTGCCGATCACCCACCCCGCAGTGGTGACCATCCTGCGTCGCAGCGCATCCGTTCAGGGACCCTGAAGAACGCTTATGAAAAAATGAATCCAGATGACGCACCCGGAGCGAATATACAGCATCTGCGGGCAAGGAAATCATTCAAACGCAATTCAAGTGAGATGGAAGGCGGGAACTTGAACGCACCCCACCGTAGCTTAGCTTCGCGTGCGGCGGCGTCACATACTCCCCGACATCATTGAGGCCCGCGAATTTGGAGAGCATGTGTTCTTTGGGAATGCGTACGTGGTCGAACCGCGCGAAACCATTGTCAGTGGCAGCAAAACCACCGAAGGCTTTAGGGCCTAGATCCGAATTAAAACATTGATGAAAGGAGAAATATATATGGATGGATCTTACCGATATCACCCAGGATTCTACCGGGAAGCACCGTGTGCGTGTCTGGAGCTGAGATTGTAGAGTAAACACTTGACAAAAAATCGCAGCACATACCGAGCGACCTTAGCTGAACGAAAAACAGATGAGGTCCCATGTTCTTTCCACCTGGAAGAATTAATTGAGCTTGAACAACGCCGTGCGTGGCCGTTCTGCCGACGGCACCGATCCACCACTTGGTGCTTGTTAAAGTGGGCGAGTTGATCTCAAATTCGCGCGTCTCTGGGATATACGTCGCGGTGGTCTCCAGGCTTCGCACATTGCTGCCATGCCCGAGTTCGGTCTGGAGGTAACACCCTAGGATACCCCGGCTCGCGATCAATAAGCCGTACTTGGCGAGAAGTTCGGGAGAGGCCTGCAGACGGAATACCGGTTCGAATGCTAGACCAAAATGAGTTCGGTTCGAATACGGGCGGCACCGTACATACCAATGTTATGGAGCGCTGCTGCCAGTGAGCCAAGACGAGGGAAAACGGTTGGCGGCGGAACATACCGATGGGCAGGGCGTCATCCACGACATTAAAGGCGGTGTTAGTCTCTTCTGGAGTCCACTTGTGGATTTCGGCCAACTCGTACAGTCTGTTCGTGAGCGCCTGCCCCCGGATATACAGCTCTTTGCGAGTTATGAATGGCCTTGGCATGTCAGCACGAGGGAGAGACCGCGTAAGCGAATCACCTTTGGGATTTGTCGAAGAGGGGATCCTTGGAGATAATATTTACGATCCGCTCCCGTCTACGCCACTGTGCGGACCCGTCTATGTACTCGAGTGAGCGCTACTGTATGTGATTCTACGAGGGGACTTACTGTACAGGAAGTCGCGGATTTGTGGGATGTTTATGGAAGTCTTGGACCTCGCGTTGGACATGTCGATGGCATTCTGCTTGCTCGCGTCGTGGATTTCAGCCATGGTGCACGGTGGGCGGGAAGGAAGGTTCACGAATAGCCGGTGATGGCATCCGCGGTTCATCAGCTATCTGATCCGCCGGTGCACGGCCACAATGATCCGTCGGTTTTCATCGACTGTTCCGTAACTCCACGGACCACCTTGGCACCGCTCTGACTATTTTATTCAGAAACCTACACAGTACTTGCATAATTTGAGGTAAGGACTATCTGCAGCTGGGTAAGTTTTCTAGCTACATAATTGTCAACGAGGCGGCGAAGAACCGAAGGTGACGTTCGAGCGGCGTGATTATGATTCCAAGTTTCAACCATTGGGCTGTATGCTGACTTCATCAATGGATAATAGAATATGGTTTACTGGCGCAGCACGAATAACTGCTAGTTCAACAAATGACTTTGGCCTATTTGGCCTTGTCAGCTTGCGCCCGAGATCGCAAGCTCCAAGTACCCCTCGGGAAAAAAATGAGATGCGGACGGTCCGTAAGCTTGAATCCTGCTGCATTGTTTGATTACGTTGCATCGGTTGGTATGCGTAAAATCAACGTTGTCCTCAAGTAAACATAACATTTTCGACTAAGTAGTTTTGAATCATTGATGAACTGAAAACAGAAGGAAAGCCTCAGACTCAGAACTGAAGGTAGTCACTTCTGTGGATTGTCCGGCGCTATACTTATAAGCAGCAGGTTTCTGACTGAACGTGTGCAATACATTGATAGTGCACTTATGCGTGGCAGGTCGAAAACGTATAAAAGCCATTGTCCACGCTACCATGATAAACCCGTCCCAAGAATTGCAAGACAACTCAATGTGATCGTCGCAAACACAAGTGAGTGCTTGGGACACCTTCGCCTGCGCCAAAATTGACGATACATCGAAGGTATCTCTAAATACTGCGGCCCACTCGCAACAACTCCCATCTCCAAGTTCTAAATACGAGCATTGACACTCACTGCGTTCAGTCGGCCCGGAGTCGTGTCGCCATACAACGAAGCTTTTCCGAGCAAGGCGGCAGACTATGTTGAGGTGCCTCGCTACCCCTCCGTCGTAGGGCGACGCAACTGGGCAAGGCCCTTTTATCTATACCGCTGGGTCGTCTGAACGCAGTGAATGAGTCTAACTGTGTACCGTTTCGAAGTGGGTGTTTATCACACGGATTGCACGACTCAGTCGACCGACTCCGGTTAAATCAATCCAGTGAATTGGGTCTGCATCAGCCACCCCTAGACCTTTACCTTTGCCTCTCGATATGTTAGGAATTCCGAAGTTGAACATGATCACGTGTCGATGTTCGATTTTCAGACTGAGATTAACTCAATACTGTCTCTTGGCTTTGGTGGGATATTATTACAAGTACAGTGCTGACAGAAAATCCAGGTCGACGGAAGCAGTCCGGAAGGGTCCGGGACGTTCCTGAACAAGTTTTAGAATTTATTTTATAGCCTGACTCTGTCTGATTAGGGAGACTAGGGACGTTCACCTTAACAGTGATCCGTCGGTTGACTCGGGGACCCACTCTGAATCTGATCCCCGGCGGCTTTGCTGCAGGTATAAATACAAAGAAAACCGTCGCCGAGGTGAATCATCGCACGCACACAACACCGGATGTCTGCTGAAATGTCTGTTCCTCCTTTCCACGTACGCAAGGTCGAACAGCGGACCGCCGGCCAAGTGTTGGAGACGCCGGAACTGGCTGGCATTGTGGACGTGTTGTCCAAGGCGTTCAGCACCGGTCAGTATCTAAATTCACCCAGGGTGATGATTGTGGACTTTCAAGTTATTAGATGCGTTCGCCGCCATCATCACCACGGGGCATCCACCCAATAGCCCGGTCGTCAACCCACTTGTCAGATCGACGTGCCAATCCACCGCAATCTCTGGCCTCTTGGACGGCGAGGTCTACGTGGCAGAAACTCCGGACGCGGCACCGAAGATTATCGGATGCGCGGTGTGGTTTAAACCAGGGCACGGACTTTACGAAACGTATGAGTCCATACCATATTGTGTCTCATCAATCATCTCAACAAAGCCTTTCGAAGGGAGGATCAAAAGAAACTTTCCCTGGAGCCATTGTTGGCGAAGCTCTGCCCGGAAGTTCAACACTGGTGAGACGATGTGTGTAATGTCGCTCCAGTTGCGGAACGAAAACTTGACACTTCTCAGTTTCTTCCACAATACCTGAAGAGCATTAGTTCCGCGCTAGGGGAGGGAGCAGAAGCTAAATACTGGCGGCTACAAACGCTGGGTGTTGCCCCGGAATATCAGCGCCAGGGAATCGGGAAGCTTCTCGTCAACATGATCAAGAAATCACCGATCTGCGTCGATTGCAGTGCAGAGACTAATGTAAAGTATCTGGCACATCAATCATCGTGTTCTGAGCATTCTGCTGTGTCCAGGTTGACGTCTACGAGCGGCTAGGATTTAGCCTCATGCCGAAGGAGCAGCAGGGAAGCCGCGATGCTTGTCGGGAGGAATTTACTGGGCTTCACGGTGATAAGTTTAGTCTTTGGGTCCTGACTCGGGATATCGTATAAATACATATTTTCCGCAAAACGAAGGGATCCAGGCCTCACAAATCACAAATACGAGCTCCTTAACCGGAAAACCCTAGCATTCTTGTCTCCAGAAAGAAATGAGTTCCGGACGGTCCGTGAGCTTGAATCCTGTTGCATCGTGTTCCATCGGTTAGTGTGCGTGAAATCAATGTTGTCCTCGAGTAAACATAAGTACGAACATTTTACAGCTCTTTGCGGAACATATGGAGCGGCCGGTTTTTAACTTTCCCTTTTGTTTTCGTGAAATCCGGGATTGTGAGCTCAGTTCTCAACCGTTTTACTTGAAAGTAGGCTCATTCCATTCGGACGGGAAATCCGCAGGGGATGTTGGCGCCCGATTTTTTCAGCCACCCCAAATCGTTCGGTCGGTCAGATTTGTGTGTTTTTGGGTGTCTGGGAGCAGAATGAGTCCCAGAGTACTGATAGTGATCCAGTTGACTCACTTTAAGTTACATTTTTAGTATGATGTACTTGACGGTATTCCGGGATAATGGATGTGACCTGTCCGTCAAATCTGCACTACTTACTGTCTTTTCCAGATAAGTCGACAGCGGTGCGGCACTTTCCGCACATTTGTAAAACCCAAAGAAATCCCATAAATCTAGAAAAAATATTGCCGGAGTTTCCGGTTTTTCGGTGGGAAGCGTGACCAATGAAAAGATACCGTAGACCAGGCCGGGCGACGGCCTCGACTACGCAATGGCTACAATCCCAAGAGTCAAGACTTTTGGAGTCGGATCCTTGTATTTACAATTATCGGCGGCGTCCCCACCTCGAATTCCATTCAAACTGCCCTTCAATGGTTGAACTACGAGGTGTGCGGCATCCGTCCGTGATGGACTGACTCGTTGACGCTGAAAATTGTCTGCGCTACTGCAGTTGAAGTACTGCAAGCAGTTTACCGTAGGCAGACTGGTACAGCAGGTCACTCGTGTCAAGCAAAAAGGTGGGACCTGAGTTTGAATTCGGCTCAAATGGCCTCTGATTTTTTTTTTCAAAAGTACGGATGAGATTTGAGGACTTTTCTCTGGACTTCTGTCCCTTCAGAATTTTATTCTACACCGCTGAAGGACTATAAAGATACCCTAAGTTTTATCGGGAGATTCGGAGATCGGACCGCGATCACCGAAGAACGTTATCAGCGAACGCAGCGTCGGCTACTACTCAGATTGCCGTTTTAAGGCAGGCTGGTCACGAGCCTAGGAAATTCTCGCCATGCTTACTGTACACTGTTACAGTAAAGCTGCCACACGAAATTCGCTTTGACAGGCAGCATTTGGGACGGTTTCTATGCGAGGAAATCGTTTCCGGGTTCCTCTGCATCTAGGCCGCCCTAGGCCGCCTCTATCTTCCGATTCGATTCAATTCAATGATTTCCATTGAAGTGCGTGGTCTATATCTTCCGAAGTGACAAGGTTCTGAATCTTCTTCCGTGCTTGAAGGAACACACACGGATATACGGCAGCTGCGCAGGGCACTCTTCTAGAAACCGATGACTCCGTTACTCCCATACCTCGGCTCTTCATACGAACTTTGGCTTGACCCCTCGTGCGCTCGTTTCTACAACGCCAACATGGAAAAAAATGAGACCGGCACTTACGACCCGGAAATCTTGGCCAACGATGGACCTGCGAGCGATTCTAAGGAGGAAGAGGTCGACATTGTTACTTCGTTGGTCCAGTCGGATGTCGATGACTTTCCCGACGGTGGCTTGAAAGCGTATATTGTCTTGTGCGGGGTGGGTGGCACATCTCTTGCCGGATTTATGCTTACCTCTCATTTCTCAGGCGTCCGTCGGTTTCTTTTCGACGTATGCTGTTGCTACCTCTTGTAAACACTACCGACCTTGCAACTTAGGTTCGGCTACGTGAACTCATGGGGAGTGAGTTCGAGTCCAGGCTATGTAATGCCCGACTCGTACCTTACCAGGAATAGGTCTTTCAAGCGTATTATCAGCAGAAATTACTGCATCATTCTACTCCGTCCGAAATGTGGGGCTTCATCTTCGATCACCAATTTTATTCAACTTTTCCTCCTAAAGCGCATGGATTGGGTCAATACAACATGCCATGATTTTTTTGCCGGCCGTGATCGTCGGCAGGCTATTCGATACTGGACACTACCGGCTTCCCTTCGCAGCGGGCGGTCTTCTGATCATCATCACAGCGTTTCTGGTACCGGAATGCAAAGTCTACTGGCAATTTATGCTTTGTCAAGGGTTCGGAGTCGGCGTAAGCTCTTCAAAGTTCGTTTATTCCGTGCATTTTACTAACTATCTTGCGCATAGATTGGCTGCGGGTTGATGTTTTGTACGATGATAACGGTAGTCAGCCATTGGTTCAAGAAGCGGCGCGGTTTCGCGCTGGGTGTTACCTCTGGTGGAGGGGGATTGGGCGCCACCGTATTTCCCGTTCTCCTCCGACAGTTGATTGTGAGAGTCGGGTGCGTTGGGAGCGTTCCTAGCGTTCCAGACGACTGATTCAATCCTAGGTTTCCCTGGGCAATGCGGACAGTGGGTTTCATCCTGACTTTTATGCTGGTCATTGTGAATGTCGTTCGTCAAATCTCATCCTTCTCTCACCGGTTTACGACCCTGAGAGCCTTGTATGTGTAGTGCATAGCGCGGCGCTTGAGCCCTGTCAAAGCACCTGGTGGTCTCTTTGGACTTCACGTTTTTCGAAGCAGCGCCTTCGCCGTCTTGTGTATCTGCACATTCATCGTGTTTCTAGGTTTATTCACCAGTATGTTACCCTGTCCATGAACGTATTGTAATATGACTGCCTGCTCAGTGTTGACATACATCACGAGTAGCGCTCTCGTATTCGGTATCTCGGCCAATTTCGCATTTTATCTCGTCTCTGTCGTAAACTTCAGCGCTGGGGTTGGTCGTATCGTGTCCGGGATTCTCGGGGACAATTTTGGTGAGTATCCTTATTTCATTTTCTTCCGAAGATACTTACATACCGATTCCAGGGGCGATGAATATCGCTACGATAATGACTGCCCTTGCCGGTGTCTCTACTTTTGCGTGGCCCTTCTGCCGCACCGTCCCAAGCATTACGGTCATTTCTATTCTATACGGGTCATACCTGCCATGTCCTGGCTTTCACCATGTGCTGAAATTACCGTAGATTCACCTCTGGTGCTTGGATTGCATTGATTGGTTGTGTCACCGGGCAGCTCGGGGGCATAGAAGATTTCGGACGCAGAATTGGGATAATAAACACCGTCGCAGGCATCGGCACCCTGTGCGGTCCTCCTATCAGTGGACTGTTTGAGAGCAAAGCGTTAGGTTACACGGCAGTGGGATACTTCGCAGGTACGCATTGCACAGTTTTCGTTTTCCTCCTGACGCTCAGCACGCAAATAATTTCAGGGAGCGCGCTATTAGTTGGTTCCGCTTGCCTGTTTGTCTCGCGACTCCTCGCATCCCCAGGTGTCTGGCGGAAATTTTGAAATTAAAGCCACTCTTTCCCCAGACGTGTGTCCACCTCATTCGCTATCCGCGAATAACGAACTTCTCGGGTTGTTATGTCAGCTTTCTGCTTCTCTGGCGGTTTTTTTTATAGAGTAATTGACCACATGCACATATTCTGCGCGATAAGCGATTCCGGGGCCTCGTCCTGTTCCAAACGCACCGGTCGTGCCTTGAATCGAAGCGCGAGGGGAACGGGCACCCGATCCAAATTTATCTCCAACAATGGCTTAAGTCAAGTGTATAGGGAAGCCGAAGAGATGTTCAGCCCCCACTTACAACTATGACTGAGCAGCAGAACTCGGCGACTACGCCTCTGCGTATATTCATTGTGGGCGCAGGGTTGGGTGGGCTTGCGGCCGCGGTTGCGCTCAGGAGACAAGGGCATCAGGTTGAGGTTCGTTTTCACTCTGAGCCAACTGTAAACTATCTTTTGAACGCCAATCCTGGACCAGATCTTCGAATCCTCCCAGATGAACAAGGAAATCGGGGCTGCATTAACGGTTCAGGCTAATGCAATGCGCGTGCTGGAGTATTTCGGGTATGAAAAGGAAAACCTCAAGGGGGTTGACTTTTTTGGAGTAAGTGTTTCATTAGGCTGGGGCTCATTCCACAACAAGCTAAGCTAATAACGACGGCAAGACCGTGAGATATAGCTCGCTCGGAGGGGAAGGTTCAACCAATTTGATGCAATTCCCCAAAAACACCATGGGGCGGGTATGGGCGATCCACGATCCGGTTCCCTGAATAGGATGATGACATACATTTTCCAGGCGGGGTGGCTCTGTCACAGAACAGACCTCCACGATGAGCTGAAGCGGCTCGCGATCGGAACTGAGGGCTTCGGACCGCCCGCGGAGCTACACCTGGGAGCGCAGGTTGCATCCTGTGATCCCGTAGAGGGAACGTTGTCATTGAAAAGCGGGGATGTTCACCAGGGGGACTTGATCATTGGATCGGATGGGATACATGTGCGCTTCCTCTTAATGCGCTCGTATTCCTCGTGCTCAACCAACATATAGTCAATAATTCGAACACATGTTCTGGGGTACGAGCAGAAAGCTCTTCCCTCGGGCATCTCAACCTTTCGATGCCTGTTTGATGCATCGAAGCTAGACGGTCTGCCGGACATGGAATGGTTCAATGAAGGAATATCGGGGGCACGCGTAAGCACAAGTTGACTTTGCCCTCGAGAATTAAAACAGGCTCTAAAATGCTGCTGAAGGTCGTTTTATCTCCAGAGGAGCGCTTCCGCATGCTGTATGTGTTTCCATGCCGGAACGGAAAGGTAATCAACGTGGTTGCCCACCATATAGACGACAAATACCAGGACAAAGAGAGTAGGCTTGTTTGATTGGTTTTCTGATAAATTTACTGAACACCTCGCAGACTGGAGCGCTACGGCCACCATAGAGGAGGTAAGTGAGGATTAATGGAGGTAAAGGCCGAAACCTAACGTACCGCAGGTGTTGGACGAATTCAAAAACTTTCATCCTCGATACCTAAAGTTCCTCGAGCTGGGTGAACGACCAATTTTGCGATGGCAATTACGGGCCTTGCCCATCCTACCGACCTGGATCAACGGCAGAACTGCCCTCCTGGGAGATGCGGCGCATGCGACATTGCCCACCCTCGGACAGGTCGGTAAAGTCGCAATGAATTATGGACGAGCGTTCAGAGGGTTTGATTTGTAGGGCGCAGGGATGGCACTCGAAGATGCGGCTGCCATAGGTTGTTTGATTCCTTCGGGAACTAAGCGAGAGGAGATTCCCGCTCGGCTGGAAGCATACCAGGAGCTTCGTAAATCTCGAGGGGAATTTGTAAACCGCGAGTCTCTGGAGCAAGCAACACAGCCATCCAAGAGAGGGAATTACGCCCGCTGTGAGCATCTCATACCCGAATGTGGGAATGCATCTAGAGTACTGATGTTTGCCCGCAGCAAAAGACCAGCAAACTTTCTTAGTTGGCTACGATGCCGTTGAAACCACACAGAATTATTTTCATCAACATTTCCAATTTTCTGACAAGACGCCAGCTGGTCATGAGTAGTGCGCTATATGTACTCTCGGCAACATTCCGTGTTGGTTGGTAGGAATAGCAGGGAAATATTTCTGCATGTTGGGAGGGCTTCACGGTGATGAGTTCAGTTTAAACTTTAGGTCCTCGCTCGGGGCATTTATATTTACATAAAACGACGAACGAACTGCACGAACTAAGAATTGAGCACCCCTACCCGTTTCAAACTGGCGGGATTAATTCCTCATTCAGTAATATCGTGGCCAAAATTACGGGATCATCATACAGTGAACGAGAATTTCTTTTCCAATCCGTCGACCCAGGCCAAATCGAAAATACAGATCAATTTGAAGACCAGGCGCCCCTCCTGATCTGCTATTTGGTTCGATTATTCACTGCAAATAGCGGACTCGAATTTCTCGCGGAACTCGCCCTTGGAATCCTAGATAAGAGATAATCAGGTTCATGCGCCACTTGAAGAAGCTTGAACGAACCGTGGGTAGGTTGGAACGGATCAGCCCTAGATTGATCCGATTCTTTTGGATTTTGTTTGGCTCTGTGGCATCTGTTCCTTGTTCCTACCACTTGCCTCATCGCTCCACGTCGGAGGCGTGCGGAAGCACAGCGAACGTCCCATCCGCAGCCTTATCAAGACCCTTTGCGACTGCTCCTCACTACAATGCCGTCTCTTCCCGACTTGCCAACCGAACTCTTGCTGGAAATCGTGAAGAACTACCCCAAGCTGTACACCAACGGATGGGAGTCGTATTTTCACGGCGTCTTGGAAAACCAGTTCTGTGGACGCGATACTCTGCGTTCACTCTCACAGACTTGTCGCGTACTCCGAGGGACCTTTCTGCCTCTATCTTGGGCTCACGTTGATATCCCCGATGCGAGCAGCCTTAAAATGAAGAAAATCCCGTATGTTATGCAATACATCCGGTATGTGCCTGGCGATCTCTGCTTTCGTCTCGAATGAATGAATCCGGTGTAGCTCCTTGGCGATTACTATACCCGACCACCTATATAGCCCAGTGAACACCTCTAGTTAGAGGTGGAGATGCATGGGTACTCCACCTCTAACTAGAGGTGTTTTGAGCCGATTCCGTTTCACTCAATAAATCGTTAAATAGCGATTGATAATTAGAGTGGTATTAGCGGTAAATAATTATTTAGTGAGCGCTAGACGGCGGGAGAAGCGAGGCAGGCGCACCCCCATCAATCTCATTGACGTCGCCATCAAAGATGGGCGGCGACGTCGCGAAGCGCGCCCTGCGGGCCTGCGCACCGTCCCATCACGCCCATCAAAATCCCCGCCCAACTTGCCCGTTCCGGGCTCAAAAATAGCCGTAAAATCGCAAATAAATCAAGGTATATAGGTGGAGTGTTCCCCATCAATTTATTTAACGTTTCCATTAAAGATGGGCGGCGACGTTACGAAAGCGCGCCTTGCGCGCCAAACCATCAGCATCAGCCCCATCAAAATCCCCGCCGCCCCCCCAACTCGCCCGTTCCGGGCTCAAAAATAGCCGTAAATGGCACATAGATTATGGTATACTCAGAAGTACACACGGAAAATCAGGGTGAGGGAATCCTGGGCATAACTGTGGCTCAAGTCCTGTGGAACTCTGAAAGTCTACCTTGGTGGAGTCGGCCGCTAGCGCTGTTGTCGATGGTCCTGAAGGCCCAAATTCAAGTTCTTCTCCTCCAGCTTTCTTGTCCTCCTCCTCGCTTTGCAGGGTGAGAGACGTAGGACCGCGGGGGGTCGAAGGCAGGTAAGTAGTGTAGCCCAATATATTATAGGTCTATATGTACTGTACACTACAAATCTGGCATGTTCCGAAATGGGACCGTGCTGGGCTTGATATTACCTAGAGTCTTATCCATAATTCCTTTGTTTAAGACCTGAATGAGCTTGAAGTCTTGAGAGAGTGTGATCACGAACTCATTGCAATTGTGATCGCGAACTCATTGTTTCGAAATGTGTAAGACTCCACCAACCATGCTCAAAATTTGGGAGCATGAAGTGGGGTATATTGCAACCAATCTGGTGAGTTTCCATTTTTTGTCCAAATATAAATTTAGCTGTATGGCGTCCACTGCTTGGCGGATTCCCGTCATGATTATTTCATAGAGGTATAACTTACGATGGGCGTTATAACTCCAAAATTTTTGTGTGAATTTAGGATGTGATGGTATGGCTACATGATTTAGGTCAGAATTGTTTGGCGATCACGAACTCACCGCTGATGAGCTACGTTTGGGCCAGTTCCAAAACTAGTATTGGCCATCCACCTCTCTCCCCGCCTCTCACTGTCACGGGTTTCCGGCCCCCATTCCTTTACGAAAACAAACTACCTGAGATACCGAGTCAAGAATGCTGCCTGGAACTCTCTCCCAATATACTGGGAACTACCTACTATCAATATTTCTTGCCAATACCATTCCAGAAATATATACTCTCCCTCCAAGATGCCGCAGGGCCTGCATGTCGGGTGGTTCATGTCTGTCATTTCCATCATCTAAGCGAGTGTCTGCCACTTTGGAAGAGACACCTCAGGCTACCTATATGACCAACCCCTAGGGATTAACTTTTCTCATGAGATAACTATCCCAAGGGGGTTGTAATTTAGGTGGGTGTCCCATATGGTATGGGATGTCCCATGTATGTGTATGGGATGTCCATGGGGTGTCCCACCACTATATATGGGACATCCCGCCCGCCGAAGGCGGGCCCGAAAAATTTGCCTGGGATGTCCCATATGCTGTGGGATGCCCCATACCTGTCACGTCACGCCTTCCCAGCCAGGGCAGCAAAAATGGGTTTTTGGGGCAGTATTTGAGCCTGTTCGAGCGCCCTTTTCCTGTTCCATACAGCCTATGCCCTGTACAGCAGCTGGCACTGATGCCGCGCGTAGTGCGGCCAGAAAAAAAAACGGACTTGGGCTCTCTGTTTACTACCTTACATCAGGGGCATGCGGCCTGCGTGGCGCAGATGTTGCAAGTGGTAGAGTAATTCAAGTCATTGACTTAAGCTCGACCACTGTATTTGCCTAGTCAATGGTCTGTGCTTTGCAGGTTTGGACCTGTACCCTACATGGTAGCCTACATAGCAGCTAGCACTGATGCCGTGCGTAGCATGGCCAGAAAAAAAATAACAGATTTGGGCTCTCCGTTTACTACCTTTTTTCTCAGGGGCATACAGCCTGCCTGGTGCAGATGTTGCAAATGATAGACTCATTCAAGTCATCGACATATGCTCGACCACTGTATTTGCCTAGTCAATGGTCTTTGCTTCTCAGGTTTGGGCCTTTGAGTCTGCTACTGATCGTAACACCTGAAAATAAAAAAAAAACATTTTCATCCATTCATCAACTAGACTCATGAATCTTTGTCATTCACCCGACTTCAGCCTCGTTACTGGATGGCACCACAAGTGTGCCCTTGATGATCACAGAACAAGTTTTTGAAGTTCTGCCCATTCATCTCTGCTCTGCTCCAGGAGGTGTAGTTCTCGTTTGGGTGAGGGAATGTGGGTATGTGAGTGGTCTGACATCACGGATGACACTCACAAGTTGCTAATAGACTCTGGAAATATGGAAGTCATTATAAGTCAATATTATCCATTCCTTATCAAATTGAGACATACCTATAATTTAAACACCACTACTCATCGGAGATCCCATAAATGTCCCAGGCATGCCATGGTATAATAGGGAGATCCCAGGCACATTGTGTTTGTGTGGGATCTCCCACATTCACCCACATTGAGGGATGTCCCAAATTCCCGTTTCTGACGGTGGGATGTCCCACAAAAGCGGTTTTCTTTGTGGGATATCCCATCCTCCTTATGCCCACTGTGGGATGTCCCATATCTTCAATGACAACCATGGGACATCCCATATCTTCACCGCCGATCATGGGACGTCCCACATCATCACCCAGGACATGGGACATCCCATATTTTCAGTGATGACCATGGGACGTCCCATATGTTCACCCACAACATGGGACTTCCCATATGTTCAGCCATGACATGGGACTTCCCATATGTTCAGCCACGACATGGGACTTCCCATATTTTCAGTGATGACCATGGGATATCCCATATTATCACCTATTTTATTTACACGAGCACCTTCGCTTTATGACACCGAACAGAGCATTCATTAATATCCTTTCACCTATCCACATGACCACAGTGTCTGCATAAATTAATGGGAACATGTTCCCTACAATGGGCCCAAAGAGACAGCGATATTAACAAAATGATAGTAATTATGAACTTAGTTACTAAATTGGGACGATAGCGTTTGTTGTCTGTTGTTTGATCTACAAGAGCGCCGATCAGAAAGTGTTTGAGAGAAAGCAGAATAACTACGACACATATAACTACGACACATCAATAGTACAGAAGGACAGGAAGGGCTACAGAAAAGCATCGATTATATAAATAGGAGATCGTTAAAAGTCCTCCAATCCGTGAATCGAAATCTCCGACTCATACCGCTGGCGGTCCTGCTCCGATACGAAGACAGGGGTACTGTCCTTGGGAATGTGCACTAAAACATCCCCGCGGTCGGGGTGGCGAAACTCGTAGTACAGCAGCATGTCTGCCCGCGACCACTTTCCCACCCGACGGAATCCGGTGGCATAGAATACTTTCGGCACGCCCGAAGAAACCCTGAACCGGAGCTTGTAGACGTCCAGTTGGCCCGGGCGCAGTGCCTCATCGTCTTGCAAGCGCGAGCGTTTTGCGTCACGATCAGTTGGAAGGCTTCCCGCATCGTTGTGCTTGCGTTTCGGCGCCGGTGGTCGCTCAGCCAAATCTAACCGCGGATATGTTTGCGCTGTGCGATCGCCTTGTTGAGGACGATTGTCGCGCGAAGATCCGGCGTGGGGTGGGGGCGCTCGTTGATCCAGGGCCGCCGATCGAGAAGATTCGGGGCGTGGTAGGGCTACCGGCAGTGCGAGTCGTTGATCCAGGGCTGCCGACCGTGAAGATCCGGCGTGGGGGTGCGGCGGGCGCTCCTTGATCCAGGGCTGCTGTCCGTGAAGATCTGTCGCGGGGTGCGGCGGGCGCAAGTGCGAGGCGTTCATCCAAGGCTGCCGACCGCGATGATCCGGGCTGGTCTTCGAGTTTTACTCGTCGATGTATAACTGCTCCCCCCTCACCACGCACATAAGGGGCAGCGCGAAGCGGGGGCGGGTAGCGCGCCGCGTTACCGCGAGACTCAGGGGGATAGCGGGGGCCGGCGTTAGCCCGAGGTGGAGGCGAGGGCGAGTAGGCGCGAGGCGGGGGCGAGTAGGCGCGAGGCGAGTAGGTGCGAGGCGGAGGCGAGTGGCGGGCGGCGGCGTTAGCGCGAGGCGGAGGCGGGGA